>OY755238.1:49235743-49355743 GCA_963576725.1 Azorinus chamasolen | reverse complement strand
CGCATACAGGAATGTTCTAACAGATATACAACGCATACAGGAATGTTCCAATTAACTCTTTGATTACGGAAAACGAGCGTACTATTAGTTGTCAACAGTGTAGATACAGATCAGATGACTCTTGAAGGAACAATCTGATCAGGGTATATCCTGTTTTTCATGCAGGATCCATTTATACATTTAAGCATTTTATACTGAATGGACTATATCGTCTAACAGTGATGGGCTATTCCACTCTAATGGACTATATCGTCTAACAGTGATGGGCTATTCCACTCTAATGGACTATATTGCCCATTTTTATGATGACATATGAATACTGGAAGTTTGGCCATGAATCAGATATGTATAACCCCATAAGAAAGTAGAGCAGACCCTGATCAGACGGCTCAAACAAGACATGTCTGGCCTGGGTCTACTCTGCTTGCAAAATAATAAGTCGTATCTATGAAGTTAAGTGTCACGATTGCAAGCAATTTGTCAAGATGTTCGACTGTTGAAATAGTCGTGTATAAACAGTACACTAGACATGTAGACATTTGTTAAACCTTTGGTCCATACTAGACATGTAGACATTTGTTAAACCTTTGGTCCATACTAGAAATGTAGACATTTGTTAAACCTTTGGTCCATACTAGACATGTAGACATTTGTTAAACCTTTGGTCCATACTAGACATGTAGACATCTGTTAAACCTTTGGTCCATACTAGACATGTAGACATTTGTTAAACCTTTGGTCCATACTAGACATGTAGACATTTGTTAAACCTTTGGTCCATACTAGACATGTAGACATTTGTTAAACCTTTGGTCCATACTAGACATGTAGACATTTGTTAAACCTTTGGTCCATACTAGACATGTAGACATTTGTTAAACCTTTGGTCCATACTAGACATGTAGACATTTGTTAAACATTTGGTCCATACTAGACATGTAGACATTTGTTAAACCTTTGGTCCATACTAGACATGTAGACATGTAGACATTTGTTAAACCTTTGGTCCATACTAGACATGTAGACATTTGTTAAACCTTTGGTCCATACTAGACATGTAGACATTTGTTAAACCTTTGGTCCATACTAGACATGTAGACATTTGTTAAACCTTTGGTCCATACTAGACATGTAGACATCTGTTAAACCTTTGGTCCATACTAGACATGTAGACATTTGTTAAACCTTCGGTCCATACTAGACATGTAGACATTTGTTAAACCTTTGGTCCATACTAGACATGTAGACATTTGTTAAACCTTTGGTCCATACTAGACATGTAGACATGTAGACATTTGTTAAACCTTTGGTCCATACTAGACATGTAGACATTTGTTAAACCTTTGGTCCATACTAGACATGTAGACATCTGTTAAACCTTTGGTCCATACTAGACATGTAGACATTTGTTAAACCTTTGGTCCATACTAGACATGTAGACATTTGTTAAACCTTTGGTCCATACTAGACATGTAGACATGTAGACATTTGTTAAACCTTTGGTCCATACTAGACATGTAGACATTTGTTAAACCTTTGGTCCATACTAGACATGTAGACATTTGTTAAACCTTTGGTCCATACTAGACATGTAGACATTTGTTAAACCTTTGGTCCATACGCCTTTCTACGTATTTGCAAATAGAGTAAGACGCAGGGTCTGTCCTGTTTGCTTATGATATAACATAGATATGATTCAACACTTTCTACCATGACCAAATATTCATGTGTCCGTGTGCTATGATAACAATTAAGAATACTCATGGAGTAAAGGGCTAATTCTGGGAGAAAAACACAACAACTTTGTTACTCCTTTGCGAACAGATTAGACTGTGGTTAGACAGCTCCTCCGATACTGTCTGACGAAGGTCTGCTTCTGTTGATTTCATATTATACATATCGGCCTCTATGCTGCTTGTCATACCAATATAGTTCCTCATTTCAATAATTAAAATCAAAGATAGGCAGAGTGTTGTATGGTAATTCATCACTGTTAATAGATAACGTAATTGTCAGTATACAGACTAGGTAAAGAAATAACATTGAACAGACGGACAATGCAAAATAAAACAAAATGTCACGCCTTGTTCATACTATCCAAAGACATGGGTGCTATTTGAAAATGATTTAAAATGCGATACTTTGTACATCACTTGTTTCATATTTTATTTAGTGACGGTGATTTCCCTGGCCAACCATTCATTTTTAAAGTAATAAATCTTAAATAATATACCGAACGTGCTTTTCATGCAGAAATTATTAGAAAAATGATATATACTTATCTGAAACCAGTTGTCAGCGGGAGAGTAAACTTATCTTAAACATAACATTAAGTGATGTATGCTGTTGTCTGTTCCTTTATACAGTGTATCATTCATGCCACGAACCGTGTGATGGCTTGTTGATACTGTAATGAAAGGCACCGTTTGTTAAGGAGTCTTTAAGCCTTTCAGTGCGGGACACGAGTCCTGAATACCCCTTACAAACAGTGTAGACCCATACAAGAGGGCTCCTAAACGAACCCCCTCATCATGGTCTGCAGTGTTTGTCATGTTACAATTTTCTTTAAAAATCTCGGAATATTCAAGGTTTGACCTGTATGAATTTTGGAATAGTCCATTTTAAAATTCGGCGTTGAAAGGGTTAACGATTAATGGTAGCCTTTAATGATAAACAAAAAACGACCATATAGCGTTAGTATAGTAGCAAAAGGGGTGTATCTGTAAGATCTGGGTTAGTTTCATTTGGGAAAACAGAACTCCCAAAAGGTGTAATCTTTTTTTCAGTTTGAAGAAAAACAGTTTTGCCTGCATACGATATTGACCAGCAAGATTATCTACGATTTTGGCGGTTTAGGTGGTTGTAGACGACAAATGCTTGGCGCCGACTCCCCTCGATGAACAAGTTATTACTAATGTAAATTCAACAAATTTCTGAATCTATAATACGCCGGGTGAACAAATTGAATGCTTAAGTCTATCAAATAGGGATAACATAGTTAATTCTATTAAGGTGAGATTGTCAGATTCTGTATACAAGATGATGGATAGGGCGTTGAGACACGCGGATTATTCAAATGTGATTACCTGCGACCAACAAATGTACCGCGAACGAAAAATAGGAATGCGTATACAGTTGAATTCAATCATATTCTAAACTTTCCTTTCTGTTACGACGATCCGTCGGTGATACGCGTTAATGACTGTCGTCTTTATTTCTCGTGCAATCTCGCGCGACCCCCCCCCCCCTCCCCTACTTACAACGGGACAACAATGGCGCCAACTTCCAGCAACACAGCATCTTACACCGATAGGACACATTAAATCAGATGTTACTTTACCTTAACCCTTTGCTTCATAAATATTTATACAAGAATGCTTGGCTTCATGCATATTCATTAAATGATGTTTTACTAGGTCAGTTTTGGCCATTCTTAGATCTGTATTATTCCATAGGAAACAGAATAGCCCCTGGTCAGATGGCTCCTATAGGCGTTTATATGAGAGAAAGTGTCTATGGTGATTCCTATAAATCTGAGATATTTAGCAACGTGTACATCTTTTTACCCTTTCTATCATATAAACGCATCATCACGCCTTTTCAAACAGAGCAGAACCAGATCAGACTGATCAGGGTCTGCTCTGTTTGATTATAATATGATACTGATCGGATTCCACAGTTTTTGCCATGCTATGTTTTTACTGGGTCATTATAAACATCGGCTATGTACGTTAAAGAATATTCACGAAGTTATGAATTCTTGAATAAATATTCATGAGGAAAAAGGTTAATCCCAGCATGGAACCGGGGTATCTCATTTCACGGATAATAGGTGCTGTACTAACCCGGTCTGATGGCGTTTATTGCAGTCGTGCATTTCAAGGCTTTATCTTATTGACGGTTAATGACGTGTCTAGTAGCATGATTGACAAATTGGATACTCGTATTAATGAGCTCATCGTATATGACGCGAAGAAGGGAAGCGATGAGATGTTATAAGCGAAACTTTGCTGTCATAATCTCCTTGGCTATTCATATTTAGCAAACGTAATTCTAATAATGATAAAGAAAAAAACTGAAATAGATTTCACAGAAGCAAAATGGGATTTTCAAGCAAAATGCATTATAACGACATCAATAATAGTGTGTACAGCAAACCTACATGTGCAAACTATTTCGTTTACCTGAAGAAACTTTTTTTCTCGAATTATTTTACTATTTCCAACCCGATGTCATACCCGGAAATGTTCAATTCCCTGTAACTTGTACTAAAGACATGCGATTGCTATATGCAGAATAAAAATCATGCACATGAGTCTGTTGTATAATTTTCGTCCTGCTTTAACCCTTTCGCTGCCAATGCCGGATCTGTGATTACCTATGCAAACAGTTTGGATCCAGATGAGAAACCGAGTAACTCGGCGTCTCATCAGGATCCAAACTGTTTGTTACTGTTACTATGTTTTTGAAACAAAACTGAAGAATATAAAAAAAATGAAAATTTATAGCAGACGACAAAGTTAGCAGACTACAGAGTTTGGCAGCGAAAGGGTTAAACTACCTTCTACACGTATTTCAAAGGTCATTACTTTGCTTTTTAAGCGGCCGCTCTCTGTCTGTCTGTCTGTCTGTCTCTCTCTCTCTCTTGGCTCTCTCTCTCTCTCTCTCTATGTCCCTGTCTCTCTGTCTGTCTCTCTGTCTCTCTCTGTCTCTCTGTCTCTGTCTCTCTCTTTCTCTCTGTGCGTGTCTCTCTCCCCTCTCTCCCTCTATCTCTCTGTCTCTATCTCTCTGTCTCTCTCTTTCTGTGTATGTGTGTGTCTCTCCCCCCTCACTCTCTCTCTCTCTCTTTCTCTCTCTCTCCCCTCTCTCTCTCTCTCTCTCTCTCTCTCTCTCTCTCTCTCTCTCTCTCTGTGGCGTCAAATAGCCTAAAGTGAGCAGAAACGGACGTCAATTTCCATAACACAAACAAATAAATCAAAAATGAGGATTGACCCTTAACATTTGAAGGTACGAGTATACCCATACATATTCTTGGTACATTCTTCAAACATTATAAGTATACTAAAGCATTTTGTGGGTGTACCAATTACATTTTGAGGGTATATCATTAACATTCTGTGGGTGTACCAATAACATTTTGTTGGTGTACGAGTAACATTTTGTGGGTGTACCAATTACATTTTGAGGGTATATCATTAACATTCTGTGGGTGTACCAATAACATTTTGTTGGTGTACGAGTAACATTTTGTGGGTGTACCAATTTCATTTTGTGGGTGTATCATTAACATTTTGTGGGAGTACCAATTACATTTTGTGGGTATATCAATAACATTTTGTGGGAGTACCAATTACATTTTGTGGGTATATCAATAACATTTTGTGGGAGTACCAATTACATTTTATGGGTGTACCAATAACATTTTGTTGGTGTACCAATAACATTTTGTTGGTGTATCAGTAACATTTTGGGGGTGTATCAGTAACAGTTTGTGGATGTACCAGTAACATTTTGTGGGTGTATCAATAACATTTTGTGGATGTGCAAATAACATTTTGTGGGTGCACCAATAACATTTTGTGGGAGAACCAATTACATTTTATGGGTGTACCAATAACATTTTGTTGGTGTACCAGTAACATTTTGTTGGTGTACCAATAACATTTTGTGGGTGTATCAGTTACATTTTGTGGGTGTACCAATAACATTTTGTTGGTGTACCAGTAACATTTTGTGGGTGTATCAGTAACATTTTGTTGGTGTATCAATGACATTTTGTGGGTGTACCAATTACATTTTATGGGTGTATCAATAACATTGTGTGGGTGTATCAGTAACATTTTGTGGGTGTACAAATTACATTTTATGGGTGTATCAATAACATTTTGTTGGTGTATCATTAACATTTTGTGGGTGTATCAATAGCATTTTGTGGGTGTATCAATAACATTTTGTGGGTGTATCAATAACATTTTGTGGGTGTACCAATTACATTTTGTGGCTGTACCAATAACATTTTGTGGTTGCACCAATAACATTCTGTGGGTGCACCAATATCATTTTGTTGGTGTACCAGTAACATTTTGTGGGTGCACCAATAACATTTTGTGGGTGTATCAGTAACATTTTGTGGGTGTACCAATAACATTTTGTTGGTGTATCAGTAACATTTTGTGGGTGTATCAATAACATTTTGTGGGTGTATCAGTAACATTTGTTGGTGTATCAATAACATTTTGTGGGTGTATCAATAACATTTTGCGGGTGTATCAGTAACATTTGTTGGTGTATCAATAACATTTTGTGGGTGTATCAATAACATTTTGTGGGTGTATCAGTAACATTTTGTTGGTGTACCAATTACATTTTGTTGGTGTATCAATAACATTTTGTGGGTGTACCAGTAACATTTTGTGGATGTATCAGTAACATTTTGTTGGTGTACCAATTACATTTTGTGGGTGTACCAATAACATTTTGTGAGTGTATCAATAACATTTTGTGGGTGTATCAATAACATTTTGTTGGTGTATCAATAACATTTTGTGGGTGTATCAATAACATTTTGCGGGTGTATCAGTAACATTTTGTTGGTGTACCAATTACATTTTGTGGGTGTACCAATAACATTTTGTGGGTGTATCAGTAACATTTGTTGGTGTATCAATAACATTTTGTGGGTGTATCAATAACATTTTGCGGGTGTATCAGTAACATTTGTTGGTGTATCAATAACATTTTGTGGGTGTACCAATTACATTTTGTGGCTGTACCAATAACATTTTGTGGTTGCACCAATAACATTTTGTGGGTGTATCGTATCAATAACATTTTGTGGGTGTATCAATAACATTTTGTTGGTGTATCAATAACATTTTGTGGGTGTATCAATAACATTTTGCGGGTGTATCAGTAACATTTTGTTGGTGTACCAATTACATTTTGTGGGTGTACCAATAACATTTTGTGGGTGTATCAGTAACATTTGTTGGTGTATCAATAACATTTTGTGGGTGTATCAATAACATTTTGCGGGTGTATCAGTAACATTTGTTGGTGTATCAATAACATTTTGTGGGTGTATCAATAACATTTTGCGGGTGTATCAGTAACATTTTGTTGGTGTACCAATAACATTTTGTGGATGTATCAGTAACATTTTGTTGGTGTACCAATTACATTTTGTGGGTGTACCAATAACATTTTGTGGGTGTATCAATAACACATTGTGGGTGTATCAATAACATTTTGTGGGTGTATCAATAACATTTTGTGGGTGTATCAATAACATTTTGCGGGTGTATCAGTAACATTTTGTTAATGTACCAATTACATTTTGTGGGTGTACCAATAACATTTTGTGGGTGTATCAATAACATTTTGTGGGTGTATCAATAACATTTTGTGGGTGCACAATTACATTTTGTGGGTGTATCAATACCATTTTGTGGGTGTACCAATAATATTTTGTGGGTGTACCAATTACATTTTGTGGGTGCATCATTAACATTTTGTGAGTGTACCAATTACATTTTGTGGGTGTATCAATAACATTTTGTGTGGTGTACCAATAACATTTTGTGGGTGTATCAATAATATTTTATGGGGTGTACCAATAACATTTTGTGGGTGCACCAATTACATTTTGTGGGTGTATCAATAACATTTTGTGGGTGTATCAATAACATTTTGTGGGTGTACCAATTACATTTTGTGGGTGCATCATTAACATTTTGTGAGTGTACCAATTGCATTTTGTGGGTGTATCAGTAAAATTTGTTGGTGTATCAATAACATTTTGTGGGTGTATCAATAACATTTTGTGGGTGTATCAGTAACATTTTGTTGGTGTACCAATTACATTTTGTTGGTGTATCAATAACATTTTGTGGGTGTACCAGTAACATTTTGTGGATGTATCAGTAACATTTTGTTGGTGTACCAATTACATTTTGTGGGTGTACCAATAACATTTTGTGGGTGTATCAATAACATTTTGTGGGTGTATCAATAACATTTTGTTGGTGTATCAATAACATTTTGTGGGTGTATCAATAACATTTTGCGGGTGTATCAATAACATTTTGTGGGTGTATCAATAACATTTTGTGGGTGCACAATTACATTTTGTGGGTGTATCAATACCATTTTGTGGGTGTACCAATAATATTTTGTGGGTGTACCAATTACATTTTGTGGGTGCATCATTAACATTTTGTGAGTATACCAATTACATTTTGTGGGTGTATCAATAACATTTTGTGTGGTGTACCAATAACATTTTGTGGGTGTATCAATAATATTTTGTGGGGTGTACCAATAACATTTTGTGGGTGCACCAATTACATTTTGTGGGTGTATCAATAACATTTTGTGGGTGTATCAATAACATTTTGTGGGTGTACCAATTACATTTTGTGGGTGCATCATTAACATTTTGTGAGTGTACCAATTGCATTTTGTGGGTGTATCAGTAAAATTTGTTGGTGTATCAATAACATTTTGTGGGTGTATCAATAACATTTTGTGGGTGTATCAGTAACATTTTGTTGGTGTACCAATTACATTTTGTTGGTGTATCAATAACATTTTGTGGGTGTACCAGTAACATTTTGTGGATGTATCAGTAACATTTTGTTGGTGTACCAATTACATTTTGTGGGTGTACCAATAACATTTTGTGGGTGTATCAATAACATTTTGTGGGTGTATCAATAACATTTTGTTGGTGTATCAATAACATTTTGTGGGTGTATCAATAACATTTTGCGGGTGTATCAGTAACATTTTGTTGGTGTACCAATTACATTTTGTGGGTGTACCTATAACATTTTGTGGGTGTATCAGTAACATTTGTTGGTGTATCAATAACATTTTGTGGGTGTATCAATAACATTTTGCGGGTGTATCAGTAACATTTGTTGGTGTATCAATAACATTTTGTGGGTGTACCAATTACATTTTGTGGCTGTACCAATAACATTTTGTGGTTGCACCAATAACATTTTGTGGGTGTATCGTATCAATAACATTTTGTGGGTGTATCAATAACATTTTGTTGGTGTATCAATAACATTTTGTGGGTGTATCAATAACATTTTGCGGGTGTATCAGTAACATTTTGTTGGTGTACCAATTACATTTTGTGGGTGTACCAATAACATTTTGTGGGTGTATCAGTAACATTTGTTGGTGTATCAATAACATTTTGTGGGTGTATCAATAACATTTTGCGGGTGTATCAGTAACATTTGTTGGTGTATCAATAACATTTTGTGGGTGTATCAATAACATTTTGCGGGTGTATCAGTAACATTTTGTTGGTGTACAATAACATTTTGTGGATGTATCAGTAACATTTTGTTGGTGTACCAATTACATTTTGTGGGTGTACCAATAACATTTTGTGGGTGTATCAATAACACATTGTGGGTGTATCAATAACATTTTGTGGGTGTATCAATAACATTTTGTGGGTGTATCAATAACATTTTGCGGGTGTATCAGTAACATTTTGTTAATGTACCAATTACATTTTGTGGGTGTACCAATAACATTTTGTGGGTGTATCAATAACATTTTGTGGGTGTATCAATAACATTTTGTGGGTGCACAATTACATTTTGTGGGTGTATCAATACCATTTTGTGGGTGTACCAATAATATTTTGTGGGTGTACCAATTACATTTTGTGGGTGCATCATTAACATTTTGTGAGTGTACCAATTACATTTTGTGGGTGTATCAATAACATTTTGTGTGGTGTACCAATAACATTTTGTGGGTGTATCAATAATATTTTGTGGGGTGTACCAATAACATTTTGTGGATGCACCAATTACATTTTGTGGGTGTATCAATAACATTTTGTGGGTGTATCAATAACATTTTGTGGGTGTACCAATTACATTTTGTGGGTGCATCATTAACATTTTGTGAGTGTACCAATTGCATTTTGTGGGTGTATCAGTAAAATTTGTTGGTGTATCAATAACATTTTGTGGGTGTATCAATAACATTTTGTGGGTGTATCAGTAACATTTTGTTGGTGTACCAATTACATTTTGTTGGTGTATCAATAACATTTTGTGGGTGTACCAGTAACATTTTGTGAATGTATCAGTAACATTTTGTTGGTGTACCAATTACATTTTGTGGGTGTACCAATAACATTTTGTGGGTGTATCAATAACATTTTGTGGGTGTATCAATAACATTTTGTTGGTGTATCAATAACATTTTGTGGGTGTATCAATAACATTTTGCGGGTGTATCAGTAACATTTTGTTGGTGTACCAATTACATTTTGTGGGTGTACCAATAACATTTTGTGGGTGTATCAGTAACATTTGTTGGTGTATCAATAACATTTTGTGGGTGTATCAATAACATTTTGCGGGTGTATCAGTAACATTTGTTGGTGTATCAATAACATTTTGTGGGTGTATCAGTAACATTTTGCGGGTGTATCAGTAACATTGTGTTGGTGTACCAATTACATTTTGTTGGTGTATCAATAACATTTTGTGGGTGTACCAATAACATTTTGTGGATGTATCAGTAACATTTTGTTGGTGTACCAATTACATTTTGTGGGTGTACCAATAACATTTTGTGGGTGTATCAATAACATTTTGTGGGTGTATCAATAACATTTTGTTGGTGTATCAATAACATTTTGTGGGTGTATCAATAACATTTTGCGGGTGTATCAGTAACATTTTGTTGGTGTACCAATAACATTTTGTGAGTGTACCAATAACATTTTGTGGGTGTATCAATAACATTTTGTGGGTGTATCAATAACATTTTGTGGGTGTACCAATTACATTTTGTGGGTGCATCATTAACATTTTGTGAGTGTACCAATTGCATTTTGTGGGTGTATCAGTAACAGTTTGTGGGTGCACCAATAACATTTCATGATGAACAAATTAACATTCCGTAGTAGATCTTGTGGATCAATTCAGAGCTGATTCTACAGTTTCTGCCACGGCCAAAGCTTCTTGTGTTCACATGACATTACAAAAACGAATAGTCTAAATACTACTCACACAGTCTTTATTTCAGACACCAATCTTCATGGCGTAATGGGTTAAGAGAGTATCAATGCTAGCTGAAGCTTCATTCATTAGTAGTCTATACCTTACAACAATCATTAATATATATGATAACAGCATCAGAAGTAGTTAAATATGTTCGCTACATATGAAAGTTGTTGTTTAAGCTACATTATCTAATATTTTGCACATTACAAAAACAGGTAAGGTAAGTTACCAGTGTCAGGAATATCTGTTACCCATCTGTTACTGGTCTGTTACTGTTACCCGTCTGTTACTGTTACCCGTGACACATCTTTTACAGAAAACCCCTTTAAACTTTAATAAATAGTTTGAATACTTTTAGGCAGGCGGCTGCGTAAGCAATGTGAAAGTTGTTTAGAAGGCTCCCCATGCGAGCTTGTTGCATGATTTTAACCTTGCATTAAGATGTCATCTGTCCTAAAGATTGGTATTAATACTATTTTCAAAGTGTTGTTTTGAGCGAATGTTCTGTATACTTTGTGTGTTACAGAACCTACATGCATTAATCATTAACCCTTATACCGCTATCAGCCACTTAAGTATCATTTGTAAACAGTTTGGATCCTGATGAGACGACGAAAAACTCGGGGTCTCATCAGGACCCAGGCTGTTTGACACTTGGTCGATAGTTTCTGACAAGCATGTACCATGAAACTGTCTCAGTATTTTATGAAAAAAAAACTTTATCGATCCGGAAGATGTCAAAATTGAACAGATCCATATTTTAGCAGACATTATTTTTTCACGGTGGGAAAAGAGTTATACATGTATATACATTTGAAAATTGAAACTAGTAGACTTCCACAACAATCCCATTTTTCTTTCTTCATGTTTTCGATTTTGCGCTGACATGTCTTTCTTAAGAGATGAAGGAAACAAAGTAAAGATAAACAATTAATTAAAATGGCTCCTCTACGTGTGACAATTGAACAACCAAATAACCCACACAAATTACACCAGGCCAACACGTGGTAACATGTAGATGTAATTTTAATTCTGCCTCAAGTGTTCCACTATTGTTGGCCTTATCATATATTCATTACATTCTACGTTGTTGATCTTTACCAACTGTACACTAAGACATCAAAGCCAACTTCCGGTTAACACCTGTTCTAAAGCACGTTCGGACAGGAACAATAAATGCATGAAGACAATGGTTATATTATCGCACCTAGTAACACAATAGCCCGAGTTGGATTAACCCCAGCCCTTTACTTTAAAATAGTCATGTAAGAAACACTGATCGCAGCAATATTAATTGAAATACATTGTAATCTAAGTAAAAGACACCACGAACAAGGGCAACTATTGCTATGGCGACACTTGCAGAACAAGATCTCATATGCAAATATAAGTGAGCCTGTAGGAGCCGTCTAATCTAGACCTACTCTTTTTGCTCAAACTACGTGTCTTTCAAGTAAACCGTTTAATTTTCCTCTTGAAAATATGTGGCCTGCTTCAATTCTAAAATGAATTTCTTTCAAAACTTGCAATTAGAGTGTCAAACAATTTGGATCTTTTGGTAGATTCATGTGTATCTAAACTTAATGAGACACCGACTTACTGGGGATCTCATGTGTATCTAAACTTAATGAGACACCGACTTACTGGGGATCTCATGTGTATCTAAACTTAATGAGAAACTGAATTACTGGGAGTTTCATCTGTATCTAAACTTAATGAAACACTGACTTACTGGGGGTCTCATGCGTATCTAAACTTAATGAGACGCTGACTTACTGGGGATCGCATGCGTATCTAAACTTAATGAGACACTGAATTACTGGGAGTCTCATGTGTATCTAAACTTAATGAGACGATGAATTAATGGGAGTCTCATGTGTATCTATACTTAATGAGACGCTGAATTTCTGGGAGTCTCATATGTATCTAAACTAAATGAGACGCTGAATTACTGGGAGTCTCATGTATATCTAAACTGATTGGATCTTAATTAGACGCTGAATTACTGGTAGTCTCATGTGTATCTTAATTAGACGCTGAATTACTGGTAGTTTCATGTGTATCTTAATGAGACGCTGAATTACTGGGATTCTCATCTGCATCGAAACTGATTGAAAAGAAAGTTATTACAAACACATAAACTACATTGTGACTCATTTAGATGCAAACAATAACTACATTGTGACTCATTTAGATACAAACTATAACTACGTTGGAACTCGTTTAGATACACACTATAACTACATTGTGACTCATTTAAATACAAACTATAACTACATTGTGTCTCATTTAGATACAAACTATAACTACATTGTGTCTCATTTAGATACAAACTATAACTACATTGTGACTCATTTAGATACAAACTATAACTACGTTGGAACTCGTTTAGATACACACTATAACTACATTGTGACTCATTTAGATACAAACTATAACTACATTGTGACTCATTTAGATACAAACTATAAGTACGTTGGAACTCGTTTAGATACACACTATAACTACATTGTGACTCATTTAGATACAAACTATAACTACGGTGTGACTCATTTAGATACAAACTATCGCTACATTGGGACTCATTTAGATACACACTATAACTACATTGTGACTCATTTAGATACAAACTATCGCTACATTGTGACTCATTTAGATACACACTATAACTACATTGGGACTCATTTAGATACAAACTATCGCTACATTGTGTCTCATTTAGATACAAACTATAACTACGTTGTGACTCATTTAGATACAAACTATAAGTACGTTGGAACTCGTTTAGATACACACTATAACTACATTGTGACTCATTTAGATACAAACTATAATTACGTTGTGATTCATTTAGATACAAACTATAACTACATAGTGACTCATTTAAATACAAACTATAACTACATTGTGACTCATTTAAATACAAACTATAACTACGTTGTGACTCATTTAGATACAAACTATAAGTACGTTGGAACTCGTTTAGATACACACTATAACTACATTGTGACTCATTTAAATACAAACTATAACTACATTGTGATTCATTTAGATAGAAACTATAACTACGGTGTGACTCATTTAGATACAAACTATAACTACATTGTGACTCATTTAGATACAAACTCTAACTGCATTATGACTCATTTAGATATAATCAATAAAATTTCGGACTAGCGAGATTTTACTGTACTTATCTCGCTGTACTTAGGTCATATCTATTAAAATCATTTGCATATTTTCTCTATTAACATAGAATAATAAATATGCTATGCAAATTGATAACCACGAAATTTGAGCAGATACCAAAATGATTGATTTTAAAGTAGTATTAATTAGAGCCAGGTCTATCACTATCATCTTTGAACAGTGCATTTGATTAACAACATACCTAGGATAATCATAAGAACATAAATTGTTTTTATCTTATACCCAAGATTGCACATAAAGTGAAAATTTGCATAAACAAATGCATATAAAATAGACACCCTTAAACCTTTGAATGCGGGTACGAGTTGCCTGTCATTTGAAAAACAATGTAGACCTAGATGAGAACGCTCATAGAGGAGCCCTCTGATCAATGTCTGCACTGTTTATCATTCAATGATCCTCTCCTAAATGATACCCTTTCATTGTGGATGTACAGTCGTGGGTTATTGCATTTTGAAAAGTCAGCATTGAAAGGGTTAGGGATATTATAGATGTTGCAAAAATGAGTTAATATAAACAGAGAATAAAGTGTAAACATACACGTAATTATACCAAGGTAGATGTGCAAACAAAACTATAATGGAGTGTGCCACCTGCTAATAAATGTATACCTTCAAACCGCACATCAAAAGAGAATAAACCCAGGAGAATGTAGAAAATATACCAACAATTACGAGTACTGGGACACAAACTTGACATTTCAACCTGTAAATGTCTATATTTACCCCCAAAGTAGTAAAACATAGAGCAGTATTTTAAACATATTTAAGAACATGTTTATTCAAATCTTAAAAATTGTTATTTCTGATTTCGACAATGTCCGTAAAAATCAAAGATACATACACATATTCTGAACTGCTGGTTGAATAAGTTTAATTTTCTTGAAATATTGCATTGCAACATTAATTGTCAGATCCATTGAAAAAGAATAATTAGTTATCGAATCAATTTTAAATGAGTATTCAAAAGTAGTCAAAATAGGGTTTCTACTGCTAATAAATATCGACTTCAACTTTTTGTGAACCGAACATACTAACTGGTATCAGAATCGTATGAAAGTAGAAAACACACTTTACGCTTTATCTGATAAACGCCTTTTTGGTACCTTTACAAGGAGAGTAAACTTGAATAAAATGGCTCCAGGAATCACATGCCTTTTGGGGCCTTTGCAAAAAAACAGAGACCAAGATCACATGCTCAAATGCCATCATAATAAATTCTGAAAGTAGGAGATCCATCGAAAGCAAAAGCAGCAATGCAAAAAGAGAAATTTGCAGATTCGGTTTTATAGAGTCTGTTCATGAGTAGTAATTAAAAACACAACACTAGTCAGTTTGGATCCTGATGTTCGCAACAGTCATCACAGAGTCGCCCATTGCAGTCAGCCCGTTGAGCCGCTTCCCGTCCACTTCAGCGGTGAAAGTCCACCCACTGCAGCCAGCCCGTTGAGCCGCTTCCCGTTGACTTCAGCGGTGAAAGTCCGCCCACTGCAGCAAGCCCGTTGAGCCGCTTCCCGTCGACTTCAGCAGTGAAAGTCTTAATGCAGGATGGAAGTCGAGCAGAAAGCTTCGTTGGGACATTTCTGCATGACTTTCACCATGCATCAATCAGTCAACTAAATTCTGTTTTTCTAAACTTCTGCTTTAGTGGGGAGTTATTGTATGTGTTGTGACTTGTATTTCTTAACAAACGTTTAATGTAAATAAAGGCCATTTTTTACAATTACAAATATAATATATATATATATATATACAATGAAAAATATATACACTTAAGGCAATATTTTATGTGTAGTGTTGTATGCCATACATACACCAAGCCGGGTGGCTCTGGGTGGCAACTGTGTGACGCACGTCATGCTCTGTACATTGAATGTTACATTGGAGTGTGGGTGATCTGAGTGAACTGACACAATATAGTCACAGTATGCGTGATTTACGGGCATATAAACTTGCGGAAAATGATGCATTAGTTATAACTATAATTCTTAAATTAATTTCACTTTTATGATTATTATCGATATCTATATTAAATAGCTTTTGTTTTAAACATTCTATATTCTATATGCATTGAATATACACGTACTCAGTTTTGTACTGTATTCATGTGAAGTGCCTTCAAATGCACATAATTATCCTGTGTGAAAAGAGCGCTATATAAATGTGGTATGATGATGATAATAATAATAATAATAACAAGGATGATGATGATGATGATGATAAATAATAATAATAATTTATAATAATAACAACAATTTAAATGATGGTAATAATAATAACAATAATAACAATGCAATTTGTCCCGTGTACAGAAAAATTCCCCACCTGTAATTAGCTGGGCGTCTCGATATGATTGAAATACTGTTAAAGGGACGTCGAACCCCTATACATATATACATGTTAATAGTAGAATTGAACATATTTAACACGCAGTTGAACGTCGATATCTCGAACACGGATAACTCGAACTACGAAATAATTCGAATAAAAAATTCGGTTCCTTCCAAAATCTTTAATACAAATTGTTCTAAATATTCACCACTGCACGCATCTATAAAGGCATGCGGCAACTTGATGCAGATCGCAAGTACTGCTGAAAGCCCATACAGGACATTTAGACTTGCATTAACCCATTACCTCATAGGCTATTTTAGATGCAACCTCTCTGAATAAATCTACCGAAAAGGAGCATTAACTAAAAAAAAGGAAATCTTTAGAATGTTGTTGTTTGAAACCATTGTGATAAATAGTGCATTTGCTCCTAAAGTGACTTCTACAGAGGCGTCAAAAGTCGTCAATATGAGAGAATGTGTTAAGCTGTCACATCGACACAATTTCCAAGATAGAAAAAGTCTGACACGTATTCCCGTTTGCTCGCTGACACGTATTCCCGTTTTCTCGAAGTAATTTTTATGGTCCTTTATAGTTCGAAATATCGATGTTCGAATGTATTCGTACCATATGAGAAAACTGCTGAACTTCAATTCTCCGATATTCAGTTTATATTTCGCTGTTATTGGGATAAGGATTAACTCTAAAACTTACTCCATAACTACGCCTTTATACGTCTTCCTACGCCTTTCTGCGCCTTTCTACGCCTTGCAAACAGAACAGAGTAGACCCAGATCAGGACATGATACAGATATGATTTTACAGGGTTTTTTCAAAGCAGAAAAAATGCCTTGGAAAAATACAGCTATTTAACATTCACGATGTCATTATTTCTTGCATGAATATGCATGAAGTAAATGGTTAAAGACATGTATATCTAATCACGGTTTAGAGAAGTTCTGCTGTATTGACCAAGCCTGCTTTTTTCGCGACACAACATGTAACGGATTGGAAAGCTTCTAATTTACATAAATTACAAATAAATTATAAATATGCCTGTGAAAGATAGACATTTACTTGCGGGTATTCGAGTTGTTATTTACCGCGGTATCCTACTAATAATGGGATAGGACCAGGTCCGATGAAATATCACACCCCTTGTCATACAGGGGATTCAGGGTGATAGCGTCAAATTCTTGGGCTCTGAATACCCGCGATCCATCTGATACGATAAAGAAATAATTATCAAACCTGGCATTAGTGATAGAGGCATCGTATTGCTATTTGAATAAGTAACAACATACATACTCTTTACTAATAGCCCCCTGTCCAAAATTTCTATCATACAATGTTTACAGTGCTCTTTATTTAACATATTGCATAAGCCTGTACTGGATATTTGTATTTGCAAAAAAAAGTTTTGATTTAAATCAGCCATTTTCTGATTGCCAACTACGCTTTAAATAGGAATTTATGAGTTCCCAAAACACAACAGTTTAATTTACAATAATAACACAAGTAGTTAAGCCTTTATTCCACAGAAACGCCTGTTGACGCCCTTAAAATAATCTAGTTCATATTAATGATGCTATCATTTCTTCCATGAATATTCATGGGGTAAATGAACTTTTTCACCACCGAAGTCGCCGGAAAGCGACTCGCATGGTTTTCTGCAATGAGCGAACACGTGACTGCATTTACCAACAACTTGAATCCAGACGGGACGTCGACTAACTCGTCATGGCATGAGTATCCAAACTGTTTGGCACTGGTCAGTAGTTTCTTAAACGTTTGAGAGAATCAGACGTCAGTAAAACGCCCAGCAGAACAAAGACTGAGCAGCGATTATTTCTTCACCATGATAACGGTTAATTTTTTTTTTACTCTGTTCATTACATTCGCCAATAAGGTTTTATAGACAAGGAGTATCCGTTATCGCCTCCCCGAAGCATTGTAAAGGGTATACATGCTAACATGATGTACATCTAATTATCTGTCGTACTTGTTACATCTTGTTCCTGGCACACAAAAGAAGAAGAGATTGTTATCATTAACCCTTCTCATACTAAACCCGACATAATGGTATTTGAAAACAGCTTGGATCCTCATGAGACGCCTGGTCACTCTGTGATCTAACCAATTGACTCTTGCTCATTAGATTATCAGCAAGTTCAAGAATCAGAAGTAAATATTTTCCAGATCCGATTTTGAGGAGACTTTTTTTCAGCATGAGAAGGGTTACTATGTCATATATTGCAAAATTTCTTCTTGAACATATAGTCTGTCGAGTAACGTCTGAAAAGCCCGTCCTCTAGTCTAGATATATTTGGAGGCCAACTTGTCATTAGCAAACAATGGCCAGACAATCACGTGCATTGTTTTGTTAGAACAGAACAGAACAGAACTGCCTCATGGCCTATACAACTAATAGCACTGATAAAGGTAAATGTTAGGCATAATGTGCAAACTATGAGATTCTATTGAAAACATGATAATTAATTTGCAGCACACTTTGAGGTGCCAGAATTTTAAAGACACGATAATTTAAATGTTAAACCAGATGTAAATCGAGATAATTGATTGCTCGATTTAAGACTGCTGTGGGTCTTGCAATAAGAACACGTGCATAATTGTGACGTCAGAACAATACGTACCAGAAGTTACTGGGCCCGGTGGCCATTCAAGTATTGCAGAGACTGGACATGTCTGGTACCTTAACTCCTTGAATATTGACTTTGTTGAAAAAGATAATGATAAGCATCAAGGACTATATGGCATTTACAGTTTTTCATGCAGAAATCATATTTTGGCAGTGACAGTTTAAAAGAGATTAGATCATTTCGTCGTTTCAAATAATTAGAAATTGCAGTCGAGATTGCTGATTCCGGAGAATAGACTGTCACCCCAAATCCCGTGTGATTAATGGCTGCCATGGTTCAGCTCCGGTACCCTGCTTTATTTATTAACCCCTCTGCATCATGGTCAGATTGTATCGAAGGTGTTTGCGAATTAAGGTTTCTTCCGATGCGTAGATAAGACCAAATTATCATATTTAAGTCAGTAAAAGCATACAAGAGCTCCAATTTCAAATTTTACCCGTAACAATATCCTTATTTCACGGGCGTAAATCTTGTCTATTTGTCGTCTGGATTTTCTGGGCTAATTTACAGACCTCCCCGTTTTTCACAAGTATATATCATATGGTTTCAAGTGACTTGATGGTGGGTATACAGCTGTAGAAGTAACACAAATATCTAACTGTGGCATGTGGGATTATCTATGCAAACAGTTTGGATCCAAATGAGATGCCGAGTAAATCGGCGTCTAATCAGGTTCCAAACTGTTTGTTACCGTGGTAATATGTTTTGAAAGAAAATGAGAGAAACATAAACGAACGAACATTGTGACCAACGACAACATTTGAAAGCGAGAGAGTTAAACACTTTTCATTTTAATTGCAATTCGTCCATAATAAATGCACACGTTTCTCCTACTAATATGTCTTTCCAAACCACGCTCAGAGTATAAAACATATCTCTTAAAGAGCTTATTATTTCTAGCGTCCTGAAATGAGGAGCGCAGGAAAAGAGTAGACCAAGATCAGAGGACGCGTTAGGCGACATCTGACCGGGGTGTGCACTGTTTATTTCAGAAGTCATATGAGCGAAAAAATATCTTCAGAAACTCCTCATAAACATGAAGATGAGATAAGATTAATAATACATATCCGCGGACTTCACTAGGAAAACAAAGATGGCCCAATTAGAATAGATACAATCAAACGGCTCTTGTGGGCTCTGTTTGGTTATGAAATAAAGTAGATCTATTTCTACAGTATCTGGCATGGTAAAAAGATGTCTTGATAAAAATCAACTAATCAGTATTCATTATGTCATTACATGTATTTCTGCATAGTGTTATCAAAATTTACTTTAGTGTCGAAAGAATGAAAAACACGAGGGGCAGATGAAATTACCAACCATTTCCTATAATTATGTGACAATGCTCGAAACCACTCTCATTCTTTTTCTGCATGTGCACAGAAATTTTATTTTACCACATGACATATCAATCTTATATAGAGGATCTTACATGAATGTTCATTTCAAATTGTTCCATGAAAGCAATTTGTAATGAACACTCATGTAAGATTCTTTTTATCACATAAGCCTTAAATACCACAAAAAATGAAACAGGCTATAGCTGACGGCTGTTTCGGCCATTGCACTCTGTAACGGAACTCCCACGAGGCAGATTATGTGATAAATAAATAGTTTGTAGAAATGTCCAGAAATGTTATGAAATTCGAAGAAAGAATCATTTAAAAAAGTAATATGTTCGCATGAAATATGTTATAATTGATTAAGGTGCTTATAATCAACTGGTGAACACTTTGAGAGAAATTAGTAATTCACGGTCACAATTACATTTAGTCTTAATACGTCGTTGTTTATCATTTCCAGACAACGGGGTAATTGTCCAGCCAAAATATTTGATTATCTCGTGGCCACGATTTATTATCTCGTGACTACGATTTATTATCTCGTGACCAAGATTTATTATATCGTGACTCACACGTAATGATCTAATTAAATTGTGATTTGGACATCAAAAACTATATTTGTATGAAGATTATATATCCCAATACAATTTGTTCTCAGCAAACCCCCTCCAAACCGGAATCCTAGCAGAGAAGAATTTAGATACTTTTAGGCAGGGAGCTGAGTCATGCAGAAAGTTCCTAGAGGAACTTTCTGCACCGCTTTCACCCTGCATTGCGCTGTCACATGTCTCCAAGAATGATATTTATACTAGATTTAACGGCTTAGAGGGGTTTTACTGTACTGTTATAGGACGACACATGCTTGCGTACCTTTCAACTGCTTTAGATTTACCTACAAATGTCAGCGAGGTCCATACCCTAGAGTAGAACACACACCAGGTTATAATGTACCTACAAATGACAACGAGGTCCATACCCTAGAGTAGAACGCACACCAGGGTGTACTGTACCTACAAATGTCAGCGAGGTCCATACCTTAGCGCAGAATACCCTAGAGTAGAACGCACACCAGGTTGTACTGTACCTACAAATGACAACGAGGTCCATACCTTAGCGCAGAATACCCTAGAGTAGAACGCACACCAGGATGTACTGTACCTACAAATGACAACGAGGTCCATACCCTAGAGTAGAACGCACACCAGGATGTACTGTACCTACAAATGACAACGAGGTCCATACCCTAGAGTAGAACGCACACCAGGGTGTACTGTACCTACAAATGACAGCGAGGTCCATACCCTCGAGTAGAACGCACACTAGGTTATACTGTACCTACAAATGTCAGCGAGGTCCATACCCTAGAGTAGAACGCACACCAGGTTATACTGTACCTACAAATGACAACGAGGTCCATACCCTAGAGTAGAACGCACACCAGGGTGTACTGTACCTACAAATGACAACGAGGTCCATACCCTAGAGTAGAACGCACACCAGGGTGTACTGTACCTACAAATGTCAGCGAGGTCCATACCCTCGAGTAGAACGCACACTAGGTTATACTGTACCTACAAATGTCAGCGAGGTCCATACCCTAGAGTAGAACGCACACTAGGTTGTACTGTACCTACAAATGACAACGAGGTCCATACCATAGAGTAGAACGCACACCAGGGTGTACTGTACCTACACATGTCAGCGAGGTCCATACCCTCGAGTAGAACACACACCAGGTTGTACTGTACCTACAAATGACAACGAGGTCCATACCCTAGAGTAGGACGCACACCAGGGTGTACTGTACCTACACATGTCAGCGAGGTCCATACCCTCGAGTAGAACGCACACCAGGATGGTCGACTTGGGAACAAGTAATAAACTGTTCGCACCATAACACTTTACTCCATGAACAGTAATGTATTACATATGTCATGGATTTTAATTTAATTTGATCGTTAGTGGTGATAGCAAAACTGCAGAATCAGACCGAAATTATTTATCTAGCAAATACAGCAGACCCAGACCCTACAGCAGCCGTCTGATCTGGGCCTACAATGTTAGCACACGTGTTTAAATGTGTATCTATAAAGTAAAGGGTTAAGCTATCTTACGAAACGGTAACTGTGTTAGACCTCAGTTTGAAGCCTTTACAGAAGCGTTAATGTCATGTTCAGGTGACCACTATACCAGAAACAGAAGTGTTGAGGTGCATGCATCAACCAATCCAGTAATGTACAGTGACTCAAGGATATGACCGTACTAAACTGAAGTAAGCTCCTTCTTGAATTGTTTGGGACCGGAACCATATACAAGTACCTATGTTATAGATGCACTACAATAGAGGAGTTATACCAATTTGGCAACTTTATATTTCAACATCGCATAGACAAGATGTTTTACACATCGCATAGACAAGATGTTTTACACATCGCATAGACAAGATGTTTTACACATCGCATAGACAAGATGTTTTACACATCGCATAGACAAGATGTTTTACACATCGCATAGACAAAATGTTTTACACATCGCATAGACAAGATGTTTTACACATCGCATAGACAAGATGTTTTACACATCGCATAGACAAGATGTTTTACACATCGCATAGACAAGATGTTTTACACATCGCATAGACAAGATGTTTTACACATCGCTTAGAAATGATGTTTTACACATCGCATAGACAAGATGTTTTACACATCGCATAGACAAGATGTTTTACACATCGCATAGACATGATGTTTTACACATCGCATAGACAAGATGTTTTACACATCGCATAGACAAGATGTTTTACACATCGCATAGACAAGATGTTTTACACATCGCTTAGACATGATGTTTTACACATCGCATAGACAAGATGTTTTACACATCGCATAGACAAGATGTTTTACACATCGCATAGACAAGATGTTTTACACATCGCTTAGACATGATGTTTTACACATCGCATAGACAAGATGTTTTACACATCGCATGGACAAGATGTTCCGGAAGGATTTCCGATCAAAGTTGGTATTTCGAAAAATAAAAATATAAGGTGTGTTTGTAAAACATGATTGCAGCGTTCTTGGTACGACATATCAACTAATCAAAAGAAGTATAATTCTGGATTTTTAAAACAAGAAGTAGCTTAATGCAGGATAAATGCCTCACGGGAATTTCCTGTAGGAGCTTTCTGTATCACGTTAGCCCTGTATTAAGAAACCACCTGTTTTTATAGTCTCCTATGTTGATAAATCACGTGACCGCTTTAGCGCGATTCTATTGTACCGTACATGATTAATGATATTAAATATACATAACACTACTGTTAGAACTCAGTAAAGCATAATATATCTCATAGTATGCGCATGTCTTAAGTCTTGACGTGACCGTCATTAAACTTTATTTACAGTATTGATCTATTCTGATTGACATATTATGTCGTAGAGACGAGATAACGAGTCATGTCCACGAGATAGTCAACGCTTCTGACTTGACTTTCGTGTCATGGCCACGACTTATGTCGTGGCCACGGGATTATAAACCATGCTCAGGGGTCTGCGAGATAAGTCGAGGCCATGCCAAAAACATAAAACATAACACAAAATACATGCCCTAGCTGTGTCAGCGTACGTAAGTAATACAGATAGAGATGTTTTGTAGATGTGTCAGCGTACGTCAGTAATACAGACAGGGATGTTTTGTAGATGTCCTCGTAGTACACGACATCAGGATTAACAATTTCTCAAATGTTTTAACGAATCGAATTAATTTACAAATTGTAAAAGTTCGGAATTCTACCAAATATCATTTTTCATCCGGCTACAATTATATGGCTTTTAAATGATGTCGAACACGAACAAAAATACGTATAGTAAATACAGCTATTCATGATCTATATTACGGGTTGTAATAAAACATATTTAGTAAAACACTTGTAGTTGAATTGCTTTAAATAAAGTCCATGGTTAGTACAGATACTAAATTATTGACAATCAAAGACGATCTTCTCCTGTCGATAATTTTAGCGCATAAGACGTTCGCGTATTTTTGAGTCACACGACGGAGAATCACCTTCATGGGTTACTTGTACCTTTCTTGCTACTCACATATGTCTTGCTGTTCACACTTTTTTAATATCTCGTTTGCGAAAACAACGTGGCTAGTTGAATCCTTAAATCCTGTTAAATAAGTATCCAAAGTATGCACCAGTATGAAATACAATTGTTCTGCGAATGCTATCACGGACATCATCACCGCCACTAAATATGACATAAAATGCTATGGAAATATCAACAACCAATTTGATAATGTATATATAATATATATTGTATTTTATTACACAGCCAGGAGACAGTTTTATTAAAATGCAAATAATAAAGATATAAATACAAACAAACGTTCTATCAACGGACTATTTGAACCCAAAATAAGTAAATCAGTCGCACCGACTATGTATAAGTCAACCCCTTTCCCACAATTTATGTTTATTTCAAATTCCAATACCTACTGAATATTCATGGACAAAGTAGTTATAATGAAATATGGAAAGCGGAACATTGTAGTCATTTTAGAAAGTAAAGAAGCAAATCTCTATCACATTCCATTAGCAAACAGAGCAGACCCTGGTCCGACGACTCTCATAGGAGCCATCTGATCCGGGTCTACTCTGTTTGAATATGCGTGAAAACTCGTTTATATGAAAGAAGAGGTTAAACATTGTATCGTTGCGTACAGGAGGAAAACACGACATGGAAGCACTTATTGCCATATGCAATACATGTACACTATACGTCAGAAAACATGATAATCAATACAAGATAAGATTTAGAACATAATAAGATTATTTTCTATATTCTTATTACATATGCATGTGTTGTATTTCAAGCTGACTTTAGTGTATGTTTAACATCAATAAATCAATTTACTATAATGCCATTCATGTATTGTGCATTCTTTTGAATATTATTATTATTTGCAATATTCCAGTCAACTCCGGACCCAAAGGATACCCTCTGCTCGCTAGAAGTCAACTCTGGACCCAAAGGATACCCTCTGCTAGCTAGAAGTCAACTCTGGACCCAAAGGATATCCTCTGCTAACTAGAAGTCAACTCCGGGCCCAAATGATACCCTCTGCTAACTAGAAGTCAACTCCGGGCCCAATGGATACCCTCTGCTAACTAGAAGTCAACTCCGGGCCCAATGGATACCCTCTGCTAACTAGAAGTCAACTCCGGGCCCAAAGGATACCCTCTGCTAACTAGAAGTCAACTCCGGGCCCAATGGATACCCTCTGCTAACTAGAAGTCAACTCCGGGCCCAATGGATACCCTCTGCTAACTAGAAGTCAACTCCGGGCCCAATGGATACCCTCTGCTAGCTAGAAGTTAACTCCGGACCCAAAGGATACCCTCTGCTAGCTAGAAGTTAACTCCGGACCAAAAGGATACCCTCTGCTAACTAGAAGTCAACTCCGGACCCAAAGGATACCCTCTGCTAGGTAGAAGTCAACTCCGGGCCCAAAGGATACCCTCTGCTAACTAGAAGTCATGGTCCCCCTCGAACATCGATGGTCGAACACAATGCGCATTGCACCTTAACTCTTTACCTAATTGATATACATGTAAGAAATAATGACGTCATTTATATCAATTAACTTAATACTTATAATATGTGGACAAGAAATGTTTTGGCCCAGGTAAAAAAACCTGTAGATCTATGTATTTACATTAGCAGAGAGGGTATACCCTGATCAGACAGTTCATACAAGAGTCATCTGATCTGGGTCTACTCTGTTTCCAAAGGCGTTAAAGTATCGACAGAGTAAAGGATTAATTCGAAAAGACCAAACATAAGTGAAAGGCTGTCGAAATGTCATAATCTGTTGTCTATATTAACACTTGCCATGCTATAGCAACAACTATAACACACGTATAGTTTTTATAAAACTTGAACAAATATATTATATAAAACAGTCAAAACAAAATGCCATTAACCTGCTTTAAATGCAATATAGCTCGCAAAACTGTGATACCCATTCTATATGGAATTTTATACATGAAGCGGACGGTAATTGGTTTTAAAATATCAAAGTTCCAACCCCGAATGGTATGCTCTATAAGCGGTTTATATGTTGTTTTTATGCACTAGTGCCAAACGTGATAATGTCTACAATAAACGCATATTTTCAATAACATCATACAACATGGTGTACGTCATGCACAAGTTGTCAATTTTGAACTTGAATGGAAATATGCCTCTGTGATACAATCAAAACCGTTTTCTTTCGTCGGTACTTAAATTTGTCTGTTTTACAATAAAATATTATCGGCAAAATTCGAACAGTTACGAAACAAAAACGCAAACTGAATAAATACTAACACATCGACGAATAATATCGATATAAAATGCATGAAAGTTTTATCTTTAGCGTTATTCGGTCGGGTTTCTTGCAATGCCTCTTTTCAGCCTATAAATAAATGATTTGTGCATTTTAGACATTTTACCAGTCGTTGCAAGCAGAGGCGATCATTTTAAAGATTGTAAACATTTATGTACTACATCTATAATTAACCCTCATACCTGACTTCAATATGCAAACAGCTTGAATACAGGTGTACCATGGTCTCTCATCAGGGTCCAAGCTGTTTGACACTCGGTCAATAGTTTATCAAAAGTTTATATTCAATCGGAAGTAGATAAACTTGCATCAGACACAAAGTTTAGCGGACATCATTTGGTAAAGATTAACCAGTAGTCCTATGTTAACGGTGTATCTGATACAAAGTTTAGTGGACAGATACAAAGTTTAGCGGACATCATTTGGTAAAGATTACCCAGTAGTCCCATGTTAACGGTGTATCTGATACAAAGTTTAGTGGACAGATACAAAGTTTAGTGGACATCATTTGGTAAAGATTAACCAGTAGTCCTATGTTAACGGTGTATCTGATACATACACATTTTGACATCGTCACTGCAAACATTCATTTGTTTATAATGCCAATATAAAACAATCAGCTGACTGATATCAAACATTCATTTGTTTATAATGCCAATATAAAACAATCAGCTGACTGATATTCGTAAATGCAAGATTTCTTACATAAATAGTGTTAAGCATCTCCGAAAATGCCCATTGACCACATGTTAGACCTAAGGCCTGTATAATTAGCACTATACCGAGTTAGGGTCCGGTTTGATCAGGTGTGTCCTGTTTGCTTACGGAATAATACAGATCTGATTCTACAATTTCTTCATTTGCCTAAACGTCTTTTGTTCATTTGCCATTATAAACAATCTGCTGATTACTATTGATGGTGTCATTATTTCCAGTTCTTATTTGAACGTTCAGGGAGTAAAGGCTACACATGAGAAGATCCATGAGAAAGTCAGTGCCAGTGCATTTCAAACCGTGTAGGTCGCTCACCACGTCCCATACACCGTGTTCGAAAATGAGCTCACATCACACTCTTCAGAATAGCAGTAGCTTGTCTAATGCCCCACAAATCCAGATTAATAGCAGTATATGACATATTTCGGCTGGTCTGGGTCTATAATGTTTGTAATGCACCAGCACTGGTTTTGTCCTGGAACTCTTTTTAAAACTGCGACTTCAGTCAACCACTTCATGTTGTTATTGCTGACGCTCTCATTTGCCTCATGGCTCCAAGTATATCTTTTTCCCTTTGAATACGATCTTCTATGGCCGACATGTCCTCGTCGTGCTTCCGTAACAGCCATGCCTCATAGGCGGACTTCACTTCAGCTGGGTCAGACCTTGGTCTTTTCCCAGACTCGCTTTCAGATGGAAGCTTAAGTTTTTCTTTATGCCCCTCCTTTCTCTTTCGTTCTAACCACGCATCGAACTGGACTGCTGCTGAACCGCTCCCAAAATGCAATTTTTCATGAGTGTGCTCTTCTTCCCATTTTCTCTGTTTCTCTCTCCTTTTCTTCTCTCCAGTCTTTCTTTCCTGTAGTTTTTCTTTCCAACCATCATACGAGTACATTCGTTGTCTCCTTTCTCTTTCCTGTAACTTCTCTTTCTCAAGTTTTTCCATTTCAAAATGATCTGCCTTCAAAATTTGTTTAATCAGCATTTTTCTATCATCTGCATGGTCCATCCATTCGTCGTAAGAAATGGCACTTAGTAATAACTTTTGACGCCTCTCCTCCAGAAGTTTCTTTACCTCACTGACGTCACTATTGTTAGGAGTTTTTGACCTTGGCCCTCCAGCTCTTCTCCTTCTCCACTCCCAATATGAATTAGCATTCAAGTATGGCGAGGGATTTGAGCTATCTCCGGCCATTGTACTTCCGACACTTATAATGTCCTTAACCGGTCTATTCCCTGGAGTCAAACTTTTAGTTTTGGGTTTGTTTTGTTTCCGAACTCGTTTGTTAAATTGATACATTCTATCATCTCCCTCACCATCACTGTGATTTATGCTCTCTGCCGAATCGTCATCCTGTTCCATGTTCTCCAGCTCGATCTCTTTCTTCTCCAACCATTTAGTGAAAGCTTCAGAGTTCTTGGTATCTCTTGGTGATTTGCCATTTGCAGCAGAAATGTTAATTTTGCGTCGCATTGCCTTGAGTGTTTCCATATTTTCCGCCAGCTTTTTGTAGTAATTGAGCCTGAAAGAAAACAAGAAAAAACAAGCCTTCAACAATAAGCAACATTAAATTCTTACAAATTAAACTAGTCTCTTGGTATAAATAATCGTCAGCAATAATTGTCACCATCATTTTGACTGATCAAACATCGAATTGACTGACTATGCTCCAAAAACTTTTAACCAAGAAATAAGCAGTACGGACATCGAATTATTCGACGTCTGTCCAGCTCGTAAACTAAGTAAGTCATGTTTCGGTTAGCAAGACAATGCCTAAACTGCTAAGTCCGTGGATGTAGATAATCATTAAACACTTCTAGAAATGTCTCTTTATCCTAACTAAAAACAACTATCTGTTCAAATTTTGGAACTGGTACAATTTTGACTACTTACAATCTGATCAGGCTTTTGAGAAAATATTGTTCGAGTGTTACCATGTTTTGAGAAACTGCTGAGCGAGTGTTACACAGCTTTGGTCATGATGAGACGCCAAGTTGCTCAGCGTCTCATCTGTATCAGCGTTATTTTGTCAATATGAGTTAGTTTAATCCTGTGAATGCACTTTTGTATTCTGGATGAGAGGTCTGATCAATGTCTGCATTGTTTATCATTAAAGATACTTTCACAAATCATAGACTTCATACTGAGTCAATGATTGACCATCTAATTTTAAAAACTCGGTATTCAATGGTTAGTTTCGTCGATCTACTGACATTTGGCTGCTGTGAGAAGAGTATCGAAGTGTTGCGGTACTACGAATGTGACATTCCCTAAGATACACCCCGATGGCCTCATTTCTATCAGATGCTTTGCAAGATCTTAGAGTTGTATTCGGTGAACAGTCGTCAAAATTGAAGGGAGAAACTCTTTCGTAGTTATCGGTTTCACTCAAGTTAATGGATATACAAACGTATTGCCGTTTTAACTCTTTACTCTATCGAAACGTCTTTTACGGCCTTTGCAAACAGATGAGACCCAGATCAGATGGCTCCTGTGAAACCGTCTGAAACATTCTGCTAGATTTGCTTATGAAGTAATGGAGAATGTAGCTTTGTTTGTACAGCTTCTGCCTCGGTAAAACCCAACGGTCATGATGACATTATAAAACATCAGCTGATTAATATACATACAGTCACACACACATGATGACATGGATATTGATGAAGTCAAGGGCTACAGTTATCCGTTTTACTCCTGTTTATCTACTGTTTATGGAGTAAAGGGTTACAGTTATCCGGTTTACTCGTATTAAGGGAGAAAATAGTCACAGGTATCCGTTTTACCCCTGTTTATGGAGTAAAGGGTTACAGGTATCCGTTTTACTCTTGTTTATGGAGTAAAGGGTTACAGGTATCCGTTTTACTCCTGTTTATGGAGTAAAGGGTCACAGGTATCCGTTTTACTCCTGTTTATGGATCTTTTCCCGTAGTTAATCCTTATCATGATATTTGCGACTTGAGACATATTTACAAACAGCTTGGATTCAGATGAGATGCAGAGTAACTCGGCGTATCATCAGGATCCAATCTGTCTGACACTTGGTTAATACTTTCTCCTAAGCTTGTGTCATGACACTTGGTCAACAGTTTCGCAAAGGGTTGTTCGAATCTGAAGTAGTCAGAATTGCACCAGATGTTAGCCTGCATTGCACCAGATGTTAGCCTGCATTGCACCAGATGTTAGCCTGCATTGCACCAGATGTTAGCCTGCATTGCACCAGATGTTAGATGTTAGCCTGCATTGCACCAGATGTTAGCCTGCATTGCACCAGATGTTAGCCTGCATTGCACCAGATGTTAGCCTGCATTGCACCAGATGTTAGCCTGCATTGCACCAGATGTTAGCCTGCATTGCACCAGATGTTAGATGTTAGCCTGCATTGCACCAGATGTTAGCCTGCATTGCACCAGATGTTAGATGTTAGCCTGCATTGCACCAGATGTTAGCCTGCATTGCACCAGATGCTAGCCTGCATTGCATTTGACATCGGGGTAAGTGAAAAGATACTGAATTGGAAACTCTGGTGATATTTTGTATTTAATGTGCCATTGCGTCCCTCGATATCTGCAAATCACACAAACATAAAATGGTGATTAACCCACCTGGATTTTGTCAGTCTAGCTGCCGCTTCCACATTAGAAGGTCCAGTTTCTTGGTCTTGTGATTTTTCTCCGGCTTGCTCTGAATTTAACTGTCCTTTTCTCTTTGCCCCTGTGTCAAATTTGAGGAGCCTTTTCTGTTGAACAATAGCCATAGATTTGACATCAAACGTGTCAAGTGTGGTGTCAGTGTTGCTCCCAGACTTCCTGTCAATTACTTTCCAATACGTATTGTCCTTTGGTATATCTTTCCATCTCACTGTTCGTTTGGACGATGGTCTTAGAGATTCGTTAACAGGTGCGCTTGCAGACAAAGCCTTCCTGGATTTATGTAGCGGCGACTGAGATATATATTTGAAAACACTGTCTTCTGAATACTGTGAAGTCGTTGAAAGCGCTCTTTCTAACTCGCTCGCTAGGTCACGCGACCCAAATGAATCAATTTTACTTGTCTGACCTTGACCTGCTTGCCTTCGTTTACGCAGAACACGTCCATTGGAAGATGTAAGGACATTTCCACGTAGATTCAATTGCATGAGCCGCAGTCGTTTTGCGCACAGACTGGAAGACATTTCTTTCGCGACATCTAGAGCGGTCACTCCAAGGTAGTCCGTCTGTCTGACTGCCGCCCCGTGATTAATCAGAAGGTCAAGTATCGCTAGATTGTCCTTGGAAGCAGCGGCATGCAATGGCATGCGTCCAAACGGTGTACAGGAATTTACATTCACACCTGTGAATACAAGGATACATGTACAGAACATCTACTTTTAAAATACCATATGGTGTATAAACACGGGAGATAAAAATCAAACATTCTCGCGCAAATTCAAATTTGAAGTAGGAAGTGAGTGAGCCAAGATAATGCTCTACTACACGCCTTCAACTCGTTATCTGATGTATAGCCATGTAAATGTTGACCATTGGAATACAATTTAGACTGAATATTGTATACAAATATATAGAATCAAGACATTTATTGCCATAGCAAACAGTAGCGATATTTTCACCATATAGCAAACAGGGCAGATCATATACGAGCCGTTCGATCTGGGTCTAGTATGTGTGAAAAGTCGTCTAAATTCATCTCTACCAGGTAACGTGTCAATTGTACATTCAATACCCACGAGAGATAATTCATGTAAGACCATGTTATCAACAAATCACCAAATTAAAATACTGTTTTATCAGAACTGGAAAAAATGAAACAAAACAAAACAGCCAAAAGATTTTACAGTAATGTCTCGCTACTACAACCACTAAAACGAATATTAATTCAGGATTTTTAAAACAGTTTTCTGCATTTCTTTTGTCCTGCATTAAGCAATCACCTGTGTGTTACTTTGTTAATAAATCTTTGGTCGCTTTAGAGCTACTCTACTGTTTAGACCTATGTGGAGAAATTACAACTTTTGGAAACATAATGTTATGTGATTAAAGATTTCTTCAGTAAGAAGACTGAACTCTGATTGCATGGATGAACATGTACGCTCGTATGTACATATCTATCACGGTTCATATATTGGCATGACTTCACATGTGTGATCTACATCTGGTCACTCATACACTAAAACTTTTGATTAATCTGATTGCAAGAAAAAAAACTTTAACCCTTTCCTGTATAGAAACGCCCTTTTTCGCATAGAGTAGACCCAGATCAGACTGCTCCCATAGGAGTCTATATAGGAGTTTCTACCAGTACCAAACAAAATGTTGTGTACAAATGCCATCATAAAAACATCAGCTAATACATACTCATGAAGTCATTATTTCTTACATGAATATTGAACAGGGAAAAATGGTAATCATGTAAAAGGTTCATTTTTGTAACAAATATATTTATACCATTTCGGCCACGTCTACTATCTTTTATTTAGTATTTTGCTTGTTTGAACAAATCTCTTCGGCAGAAAAAGCCACCAATATTTATCTCTTTACTCCATATATATATATATATGCGTTTGAAGCCTTGCAAACAGAGTCTCCTCTGTTTGCTTACAAGATTATGTCACTATAATCCTACATTTTCTGCCATGACCAAAGTGTCACTATAATTGTACATTTTCTGCCATGACCAAAGTGTCATGTAATCCTACATTTTCTGCCATGACCTTCTACATTTTCTGTCATGACCAAAGTGTCATGTAATTCTACATTTTTTGCCATGACCAAAGTGCCATGTGATCTATGCCGTTATACAATATGAACTAAGAAATATTCATGCTGCCATTATGTCTTACATGAATGGTCATGCTGCCATTATGTCTTACATAAATGGTCATACTGCCATTATGTCTTACATGAATGGTCATACTGCCATTATGTCTTACATGAATGGTCATACTGCCATTATGCCTTACATGAATGGTCTTACTGCCATTATGTCTTACATGAATGGTCATACTGCCATTATGTCTTACATGAATGGTCATACTGTCATTATGTCTTACCTGAATGGTCATGCTGCCATTATGTCTTACATGAATGGTCATACTGTCATTATGTCTTACATGAATGGTCATGCTGCCATTATGTCTTACATGAATGGTCATACTGTCATTATGTCTTACCTGAATGGTCATGCTGCCATTATGTCTTACATGAATGGTCATACTGTCATTATGTCTTACATGAATGGTCATACTGCCATTATGTCTTACATGAATGGTCATACTGTCATTATGTCTTACATGAATGGTCATGCTGCCATTATGTCTTACATGAATGGTCATACTGTCATTATGTCTTACATGAATGGTCATACTGTCATTATGTCTTACCTGAATGGTCATGGAGTAAAGGATTAAATGAGTACTTAGATAAAGCCGAGTTAACCCTTACCTTGATAAATATTAGACTAGCATAAGAACTAATGACAGCACATATATTGATTAGACATTATTTTGTTATAGTATATGTACACAGAATGTTTGTTATAGTATATGTAGACATTATTTTGTTATAGTATATGTAGACATTATTTTGTTATAGTATATGTACACAGAATGTTTCAACCGTGACAGAAACTGTAGACTTGTATCTACAGAATTTCAATATCAACCCTACCCTGATCAGACCACTCATACAGGGACCTTCGGATGTAGGTTTGTAACGGCACGGAACGGAGTTTATATCAGATAAAGGGTTAAAGCACAACTAGTTTTAACAGTTTGAACATACTTAGTAGATTTTGCGTCTCACTTGGATCCAAATGTTTTTTTAAAGTAACAAGAGTCCGTCGAGAGCATGCTCCAAATTAAAGCTAACGACATTTCAGAAGCGGTATCTTACCGACGGAGAGCAACATGCCAACCATTCTTTGCAGCCCTAGGGCAGATGCAATGTAGATAGCCACCGCGCCCCTCTCCCTCACCATGGTCTCGTACCTGTCCGACTCCCCCGTACCAACGCTAATGTTGCCACGGAGATGTACCCCGCCCCCATGATTCACGTGTTCTATGTTGTTTCGCACCAGTGACGTGTACAGCGACTCCCAGTTGTCATGGAGCTGCATTCTGAATCAAAGCCGATAAGTAATTCAAATGTATTTTTCTTTACATTTTTGTGAGAAATAAAACACGGTGTAAAGCACTTCAATGGAACAGTCTACTTAAATCAGATATAGTAGAACATATCTTGAGCGGTCATCAAAAAGAGGTATAATTATAGGTATATAATGTAGGTGTATCCGTAATGCAGGTCATATGTAATGCTGAAGGCTCATATAGGAATTTTCTGCATTACTTTTGCCCTGCATTAAGCAACGACATGCTTTTTAAAGCACATATATTCAAAACTGAATGAGCGCTACAGACAGGTGCTACTGTTCCTGACTGTAAACCCTTGTCAATGCCACACTATGAGCGCTACAGACAGGTTCTACTGTTCCTGACTGTAAACCCTTGTCAATGCCACACTCTTCCATTTCATAACCTTGGCGTATCTGTGGAGTAAGGGGCTAAAAGTAGTGAGTAGCACTGCCCGCACAGCACCCAATAGTGACATGGGGCCAACAGCGAGCAGTACTGCCCTTACAACACCCAATAGTGACATGGGGCCATCAGCGAGTAGTACTGCCCTTACAACACCCAATAGTGACATGGGGCCATCAGCGAGTAGCACTGCCCTTACAACACCCAATAGTGACATGGGACCATCAGCGTGTATCACTGCCCTTACAACACCCAATAGTGACATGGGGCCATCAACGTGTAGCACTGTCCTTACAACACCCAATAGTGACATTGGCCATCAGCGTGTAGTATTGCCCTTACAACACCCAATAGTGACATGGGGCCATCAGCGTGTAGCACTGCCCTTACAACACCCAATAGTGACATGGGGCCATCAGCGTGTAGCACTGTCCTTACAACACCCAATAGTGACATGAGGCCATCAGCGTGTAGCACTGCCCTTACAACACCCAATAGTGACATGGGACCATCAGCGTGTATCACTGCCCTTACAACACCCAATAGTGACATGGGGCCATCAACGTGTAGCACTGCCCTTACAACACCCAATAGTGACATGGTGCCATCAACGAGTAGTACTGTCCTCACAGCACCCAATAGTGACATGGGGCCATCAACGAGTAGCACAGTCCTCACAACACCCAATAGTGACATGGGGTCATCAACGAGTAGCACTGCCCTTACAACACCCAATATCATGATATATTGATACCATTTAATCCTTTACTTGATTGATATTCATGGTAGGCTCCACCAATTATGAATTATTGGTTAACTGAGTTTCTTGTATTGTCATAATTTTATATTTGATATATCAAATAGCTTATAATACGATGTGAAATAGTCTATAAGCAAACAGAGCATACCCTGGTCAGACGCTCCTACAGAAGTGGTTCGATATGGGTTTACTATGTTTGCAAATACTTCAAAAAGCGCCTGCATCATATAAATGGTTAGAGCCTTAGCGCCTGTATCATATAAATAGTTAGAGCCTTAACGCCTGCATCATATAAATGGTTAGAGCCTTAGCACCTGTATCATATAAATGGTTAGAGCCTTAGCGCCTGCATCATATAAATGGTTAGAGGCTTATCGCCTGTATCATATAAATGGTTAGAGCCTTAGCGCCTGTATCATATAAATGGTTAGAGCCTTAGCGCCTGCATCATATAAATGGTTAGAGTCTTAGCGCATGTATCATATAAATGGTTAGAGCCTTAGCGCCTGTATCATATAAATGGCTAGAGCATTAGCGCCTGCATCATATAAATGGTTAGAGCCTTAGCGCCTGCATCATATAAATGGTTAGAGCCTTAGCGCCTGTATCATATAAATGGTTAGAGCCTTAGCGCATGTATCATATAAATTGTTAGAGCCTTAGCGCCTGTATCATGTAAAAGGTTAGAGCCTTAGGTATGACCTGGCTAATGATTAAACACCCACCTCCCGCTTTGAAAGCGAACGCTCTCCCTAATACACTGCTCATAGTATTTAAAAGGTCACTTGATATGTTTCCATTATGTTACATGCAATCCCTATAATTATTCGACAACCAGTCAGCGACAGCATAGCATCTGTTTCCAGTTATGTTGTCAATACATTCAACTAGATACATAATAACAGTATGTACATTTACTAATATCATGCAATTAATTGGAATTAAAAACTCAAAAAGTACAATTTTCCAGCTTAATCCCAAAAGTGAATTCTCTTTAATCAACACAAGGACAATGAACGAGTCCAGTTTACTTTGTCAACTTTGGGAATTATGCCTTTTTATATTTAAAAAAAGCATGCCATTATTTATGAAAAACAAGATTTTGCAATTTTATCCCAATTTAGAGTACATGAAGATACCGTTTCAAAACTCTTTTGGAAACTAAGTTTTTCACAAATCATATGCATTGAAAGTGGCTTCTTCCCCAAAAATGACAGATTGCCTAAAGACGAGAGCCATCGCATGTACAATCGATCTTTAAAATCTTATGAGCAGTGTCGTTTAGCTAGGTAATTTCATAACACGGCAGAATGACATTCGATGTTGTATAGAACACGTGACACAATGTTGTATAGAACACATGCCACGATGATGTACAGAACACATGTCACAATGTTGTATGGAACACGTGTCACAGTGTTGTATAGAACACATGACCCAATGTTGTATAGAACACGTGCCACGATGATTTACAGAACACATGACAGGCTGTTGTATAGAACACGTCACGATGTTGTATAGAACACGTGACACAATGTTGTATTGAACACATGACACGATGTTGTATAGAACACATGATACAATGTTTATAGAACATATGCCACGATGATGTACAGAACACATGCATGATGTTGTATAGAACACGTGACACAAGTTGCATAGAGCACATGGCAGGCTGTTGTATATAGCACATGTCACGATGTTGTATAGAACACGTGACACAATATTGTATAGAACACATGACACGATGTTGTATAGAACACGTGGCACGCGTTGGCTTATTTGACATCTTTATTAACCCTTTGTCTGATAGAGTCGCCATTTTACGTCTTTGCAAACAGAGTAGGTCCAGATCAGACGGCTCCTGTAGGATCTGAACGATCTGGTATGTTTGCTTATGTAATAATGTGTGGGTCTTCAAGGTTTACCATGGCCAAATATTCTTGTATTCTTATGCTGTAATAAAGATACATTTGTAATAAATATTGATGATGTCATTATCTAGTAAACAGTTAATAGAAGACGACATGCCTGTAGTCGAGATATAGGACCATCAATATCTACAGTGTATAGTACACTCAGTCGAATTATAAACCTGTAATACGATTACTAAACCAGTTTTCAAAAGTAGATACGAAAATGCTAAGTACTACATGTACATGCATACAGAGTCATTTTACCATGTATTCATGTCAGTGTAAAAGGAATCGAAATGACGACTTTATCAGTGTAGTTATTCAATGCCATTGGTTTGTCCTATATGAATTATAGATTTGGGGCAAAGATAATTGTTCAGTTATAGACATTGAGAAATGAAAAGGCAGTTGTTTATAGAATTCAATAACAGCTCATGTCATCCCTTTGATTACAAGTTTTGAAATTCTAAACAAGCACTTTAGCAACTTGTTAAGTTGTCCGCTAGGATCTCTTGTTGTCCGGTAGGATCTCTTGTTGTCCGGTAGGATCTCTTGTTGTCCTGTAGGATCTCTCTTTGCCATTCGCTTAACCCTTTACCACATAGATACGATACGCTATACACTTTCTACCATGGTAAAACAACCTTTGTTCTTATAGCATTGTAAACATTGAACTCATTATATACGTTATGTGTAACAGGAATAGTCATCAAATCATTGTTTAATGGATCAAAAACCTAAAGGCAAATAATACAGAATGAAAGTAAAGTAGAGCAGAATGAAAGTAAAGTAATGCAGAATGAAAGTAATGCAGAATGAAAGCAAATTAATGTAGAATGAAAGTAATGCAGAATGAAAGTAATGCAGAAATCTCCTTTGGAAGACTTGGTCCTGTATCACGTAACCACCCATTCTTTCATATAAACGTGTTTTCGCGCATTTGCAAACAGAGTAGACTCAGATCAGGCGGCTCCTATAGGAGTCGTCTGATCAGGGTCTGCTCTATTTGCTTAAGGAATTTGAAAGATCTGTTTCTTTACTTTCTTAAATGGCTACAGTGTTCCAACTTCCATGTTTCATTATAATAATGTTCCCCATGAATATCCAGTAGGTATTGAAATTTGGAATAAATATAGAACAGGGAAAGTGTTAACTATGCAGAGTTAAATATATTTTGAGCTGTCGCTGTAGAGAGGTTTTGCAGCATCAATCTGGGCCCTGAGATAAGTTACATTATAAGCACTGGCACAGGGTAAAAAAGGGTATAATTATCTTATCACATGCAGATTATAGTTTAGATTGTCAACCATTAACGTGCGGAAACCGTGTATATAAGCCCTATGTAATCAGTGTATGCCCAGACCAAAGGGCTCCTTAGATACATATGTAATTAGTGATCAAAGGGCTCCTTAGATACCTATGTAATCAGTGTAGACCCATATCAAATGGCTCCTTAGATACCTATGTAGTCAGTGTAGACCCAGATCAAAGGGCTCCTTAGATACCTATGTAATCAGTGTAGACCCAGATCAAGATACCTATGTAATCAGTGTAGACCCAGATCAAAGGGCTCCTTAGATACCTATGTAATCAGTGTAGACCCAGATCAAGATACCTATGTAATCAGTGTAGATCCAGACCAAAGGGCTCCTTAGATACATATGTAATCAGTGTAGACCCAGATCAAAGGGTTCATTAGGGACACCTTTGATCAATGTCTACACTGTTTGTCAGTTAATCATTTTCGTCAGTGATAAATTTTGATAAAAACGTTTTTGTTTCATTGTATTCTGAAAGAGATGAGTCACTGTTTATTATCCAGCAGCTAAAGGGTTATAATTGAGAACTGTTTCTCGTTAATAAAATGTCTTACGATAACATTTTAAATCGAGTTGTTATTCTTGAATTGTTTCTTTTTTTAAAACATGAGCAGAGTGACAAAGAGATTGGATCGTGGCGAGGCCCTACATTAACTGATGTATCATTTGGGTACGCACTGTGATATCATACAACAGATTACAGTAAAGTGAAAACCTACTTCAGCAGGTAACCATGGAGTATATTCTCATGCACGTGCAGTTTTTGGTTGTCCTCAAGCTCCTCGCCGTCCGGGTAGATGAGGGTGTAGATTTGACTGGGTACACCTGCACTCAGCTCTATGCGACCCTGAACAACAGAATACACGCTTGTGTACACTTTTATGCAAATGTTCGCAAATTTTAAGACCAAAATACTACGATTTCTCCTTTAAACACATCAGTTCGGTCTAAATATTGGCAAACAGCTGCATAAAACTGTAACGAGTATTTTTAATTGGATACTGGTACAGTCAGTTTACCGATTAGAGAAGTTCTAATACAAAAGTCCTATGAAGAAGTGGCAGAGTTGGGCTCTGGACGAGGCACGCATTAATGCTCATTAATTTTGATGTCAAACATTAAGCTATTCAAACTGTACATGTATAGAACGTGTGACACACTGTTGCTTTTAAATTTTGTTTAATACGACATATAAACAATGGAAACAAAATAAGGTTCTAATACAAAAGTGCTATGGGAGAATTGGCAGAGTTTGGCTCCAGACGAGACAGCCATTAACGCTGCATCTCATTGATGTCCAAGCTATTCAAACTGTGCATGTACAGAACATGAACGACTGCTGCTTGTAATTTTTGTTTAATGAGACATACACACACAAAAACAAAATAATGATCTCAGTCTGTTTGCCTTTTATCTCATGAATATTTATGTAAGAGATAATGACATCATGCATATGTATTAGCTGAAGTGTTATAATGTCATGTGCACACATAATGACATCACGCATATGTACTAGTTGAAGTGTTATAATGTCATGTGCACATATAATGACATCATGCATATGTACTAGTTGAAGTGTTATAATGTCATGTGCACACATAATGACATCATGCATATGTATTAGTTGAAGTGTTATAATGTCATGTGCACATATAATGAGTTGGTCATATGTACTAGTTGAAGTGTTATAATGTCATGTGCACATATAATGAGTTGGTCATATGTACTAGTTGAAGTGTTATAATGTCATGTGCACACATAATGACATCATGCATATGTATTAGCTGAAGTGTTATAATGTCATGCGCACACATAATGAGTTGGTCATGATTGAGACAGTAGAATCATTTCTTAACATTCCACAAACAAACAGAGTAGATCCTGATCAGAAGGCTCTTGGGATCTGTCTGAGCGGGGTCTACTGTTTTTGCCAAGTCGCCAAAATGCGTTTACATCAGGTAACGAGTTACAGGTGAGAAAACAAAAATAATCACAGTCCTAGTAAATATGTACGAACCTATATATAACATAATAGTGAATTAGTTAAATATGTACGAACCTATATATAACATAATGGTGAATTAGTTAAATAGTAACCATAATACTACCAAAAAACATGAAAGAAAGAACAAAAACAATGAATGGAACGAAACCAAAGTTTGATTAAATATTGATGTATGAAAATGTATCGGAGCACTATTCGAAAGAGAGGTAGAGTATTCTTACCTTGACGTCAAAGACAGCTATCCCAGAGGGCAGTTCACGAAGAGTACATACGTCACCGTTGGGTAGTACCACAAACAGTGTAAACTTCTGCGTTCTACGGTCTACCCAGTCTGCCACTGGCGTCTGCAGACGACTCTCTCGCTCGTCGTCCGCGTCCTCAGCAGACGACATTTTCCCGCGATTTTTTACGATCGCTAAGTATTCACTGTGTATGTGTCCAGTGTTATCTCTGCCTGAAGTATATAAATGATAATATATTTACTTTATACTTCAAATTGCTAAACCCTTCTTATACTGAAAACAATGTTTGCTACATTTGTGATCTGTTACAAGTTCTCCTTACGTCCGATTCGTTCATTTTCTTTTAGACACTGTTGACCAAATGCCGAACACCATGGATCTTCATGAAATACCCAATTACTCGGCGACTCTCATCTGGATCCAAGCTGTTGGCAAATGCCAGTCATTTAGCGCTTAGCATAGGGAAGGGTTCAGAATGAAAAACATTGGTTTCAAATTTATTGATCTAAAGAACTCTTAGAAAAAAAATCGATCGATGTCAATCAAATTAATAAGTCCTACATATCATGGCATTCAAATATGAGTTATTGAATGTCACATCCTTAGCTTAAGGCATCCTGAAAATGTCGTCTGCTGACAGATTTGTCTTCTTCCTATTTGCAATACTAAATATATTCTCTGTCGCTTTGAATACAATCTAGGTGTCAAACAGTTTGTATTCTGATGAAACACATTATGAATAACAAGTATGCTACGTGCAGTCCCATCCCCATCCTATTTATTTGCAAAGGATCCATCCATCAAAAAGGATCCATCCATCAAAAAGGATCCATCCATCTAAAAGGTACTATCCGTCAAACGTAAACCCACCGTATGTATTGGTAGAGTTTTTTTTTCATTTGCAAAGAGTCAAGAACATAAAAGGCATTGATAATGCGTATTAGGACAAATTAGTTTAATTTGAAGGAATAACATGGTTTATTCATTGATGGTCTTAATACGCTTTAATCCAGATTTGTACATAAGGCTATTAACTTTTTATAAACGAACAAAGACCACGCTTTTTTCTATGTAATCGAATACCTGACTTAATGGGGGATGCTCGTAGTTTACAACAAATACCGCATGCATGGTAAGTGTGCAGTGTAACTAGGACTATCAATTTTTGTTTTTCTATCTGTTCTATGAACATACTTCACGTCGGAGTTTTAATATCCATTGCATTCAATTGCTTTTTTTAATGTTGAACCTACATTTTCGTGCACACTGTAGATACATATGAACCAACGCACTAAAGATCAAAGTCCCCTTTTTTACTAACTTTACTCCACCGCCCTTACGCTGAAAAATTAAGGTCTTCTAAAACCCTATTCTCCTGAGAGTTCTACTAACAGTCGTTTTTTCCCAAAAAAAATTTTCAGGTAATATTGACCGAGAGTCAAACCTCGTGGAACCTGGTGAGATGACGAGTTACTCGGCGTCTACTCTGGGTCGAGGCAGTCAGATCTCGCTTAGCATGGAAAGGGTTAAATCCTCTATATGGAGAAACTCGTTTGACACAGTTTTTATTAATCACAGTCCTTGTCGGATTTGTTTTCAAATGGCGTCTACAGAATATTAAGATTTGTTGGTAAGTAAGCAAACATACAAGTAAGCAAATATACTCGTAAAACTGCAGAGCCTAATTAGGCCAACTAATTAACTCTTGAATACCCATACAAGCAATAATAACAGCATATTGTTATTAAGGTGATTTTAAGCTCGTCTGTTTCGAAGAACCGTCGAGCTATTGTGATCACTGGGTCGTAGGCATGGTCGTAGTTGTAGGCGTCGTCGTCGGTGTCCAAAAACGTTAATGTAGCTGATTAATAAAGTATAAGAGGTATTAACATGAAACGTCATAGGTTGGTAGCTCTCTTTGAGGAGAAGTGTATGCAGTGGTGGACAAGCACCAAATCAGACGAGCGATGGCACCGAACGCAGCTCTTGTTAAACATAGGACATTTTTCTCAAGATAGAAGCTGTACAATCAGATCAATATTATTCCTAAAGCAAACAGAGTAGATCCTGATCAGATGGCTACTGTGATCAGATGGCACCTGTGATAAGATGGCTCCTACAGGAGCAGTCTGATCTGGGTCTACATTGTTTATTAAGACGTTAAAATGCATATTTATGAAGTAAAGTGTTAATGAATACACATGAATGTATTTAATCCTTTATGAAGTAAAGTGTTAATGAATACACATGAGTGTATTTAATCCTTTATGAAGTAAAGTGTTAATGAATACACACGAGTGTGTTTAATCCTTTATGAAATAAAGTGTTAATGAATACACATGAGTGTATTTAATCCTTTATGAAGACAGGGGCACCTTTTGATGCATTTGGAAACAGAGAAGACCAAGACCAGTCGACTTCTGTACGAGCCTCTAATCCGGGTCTGTTCTGTTTCCTCATAAAATATCTCGTCGATTCTATACCATTTACATAACTTTTTTGATTTTACTATATAACAGCATAAGAAAACTAGTAAATGAAAATTCAAAATGGGTGGAGTGTACTTTGATTATTCATCAGGTAAAGGGTTAAAGTCAGGAGTTTATTTAATGCAGAACAAACGCGATACAGCACACTCCTGTTAGTTCGTCCTGCTTGAAACTAACGCATGACTTAAGACGGGCTTGGATTGTCCGTTTTATAGAGGATGTATGGTATAAGAGTATGTGTATTTTGGATCCTGGGCCCACAGTCACTAACAAGTTCTGAGACTCAGACTCAATACATACAAAGTTATAACTTGTTGTAAATTCAACCTGTTTTAATAAAAATGTGAACTATTTGCTATACGTGCATACCTGTGAGCAAGTGACTTTATGTGCAAGGTTAAACATAGCGAACTACAACAGGCGTCTTATCAGGATACAAGCTGTTGGACAATCGGTAAATACTTTATAAAAGCTTCATCCAATCGGAGGCAAGACGATTAATAGACTTCATTTTAACAGCAGCAAAGAGTTTGAGGTTCAAATTCACACTCAAATTGTTTGTTGAAAATGAGTCCTAGTGATGATCAAAACTGGAGAGAAAACCTAGTGAGCCTTAGTGATGATCAAAACTGGAGAGAAAACCTAGTCCGGTTGTCAGAAGCACTCTGAGATTCTACTTTATCTTTCAATTAAATGTTGATAGAATTGCGCCATGGTTGATAGAGTTGCGCCATGGTCGTTTTGATAGAGTTGCGCCATGGTCGTTTTGATAGAGTTGCGCCATGGTCGTATGGTCTCTAACAGTGTAGACCCAGACTGAACGCTTTATTTACGAGCTACCTACATTGTACATGATGGTACACATACATGATTAATGACTGTTTGGATACAAATGAGACTGCCAGTAAATCGGGGTCTCATCAGGAAACAAACTGTTTGACACACTCACTGCATTTTGGTAGACAAACTGATTATAGTTTGAATTTTGAAAATATAGTATAAGGTGAAAAATATTGTGTAAGCATAATTTGCTCAGCAAGCTAAGGATTATAATAGTTATTTTAAACCTCGATAAAGACAGCTCCTTTTCCGTCTCTGCAAGTAATCCATATAAGATATTGTGACGACAACGAAGTTAAACTGTTAATAATTCCAGAACTCCAAAACAGTGTTCACATTCCTTCAATTTGTAATTCTAACTCGATACCATCGTTGATTACAAAATTGTGAAACCAGTAGCAATGTTATGTCCACACCTTCAGCCATCATTGTGAAACCAGTAGCAATGTTATGTCCACACCTTCAGCCATTCTAGTGTACATAAGGACAGTGGGTAAACACTCAGATATTTACAAATATATTGTATCAACATGTAGGGTTTGAACAAACATTGGATATTGAAAGATACTTTTTTCATACAAACTGCTCTTTTAGCCCCATGCTTCGTTTGACCCGTATATATAATTATTTGATACTAAATATGTGATATAAGCACACACAATTAGAGTACACTAGAGAGTGGGTTTCCCCTTTCAATCCTGGAGTTATAAATGGAATGGCCCTTAATGGTAGAGTTCAATCAGTGTTAGAATTAGTAGATTTCGAGGGGATTTAGAATGACAAACAGTGTAGACACTGATCTGGGTCTACACTGTACACTGATCTGGGTCTACACTGTTCCCAGATGCCAGTATTCTCGTTTCCAGCATTCAAAGGGTTAAAGTTTTACAAACACCGGCATAACGAGCTCTAATACTCACCCTGATTATCGCAATTATAATTACTCTCCAATTAACACTTACCCTACTAAGCGCCACCTAGCGTACATTTGTAAACAACTTAAATTCTGACAAGACTCAATCGGCGTCTCACGAGGGTGCAGGCTGTTTGGTACTCCAGCAACAGGCTGTTTGTTACTCGAGCAGTAGGCTGTTTGGTACACAAGCAACAGGCTGTTTGGTACTCGAGCAACATGCTGTTTGGTACTCGATCAGCAGGATGTTTGGTACTCGAGCAGCAGGCTGTTTGGTACTCGAGCAGCAGGCTGTTTGGTACTCGAGCAGCAGGCTGTTTGGCTCTCGAGCAGCAGGTTGTTTGGCTCTCGAGCAGCAGGCTGTTTGGTACTCGAGCAGCAGCTGTTTGGCTCTCGAGCAGCAGGCTGTTTGGCTCTCGAGCAGCAGGCTGTTTGGTACTCGAGCAGCAGGCTGTTTGGTACTCGAGAAGCAGGCTGTTTGGGCTCTCGAGCAGCAGGCTGTTTGGTACTCGAGCAACAGGCTGTTTGGTACTCGAGCAACAGGCTGTTTGGCGCTCGAGCAGCAGGCTGTTTGGCGCTCGAGTAGCAGATTCTTAACCCTTTCCCTTATGTAAGTGCATTTTGACGCATCTGCAAACAGAGTAGACCAAGATCAGACGGCTCCTAGGGTCTGCTCTGTTTGCTTATGGTGTAATATAGATTCTACAGCTTCTGCCTGAGCCAAAATGTCCTATGTTCATATGCTATTATAACATTTAATATTCATGACGTCATTATTTCCTACATGAATATTCATCAGGTAAAGGGGTTAAAAGCTTGTACGCATCGGAAAAGGTTACAACTGATCGCGCTGTTGGCGTTTTATGTTTTAGTTACAACTGATCGCGCTGTTGGCGTTTTATGTTTTAGTTACAACTGATCGCGCTGTGGGCGTTTTATGTTTTAGTTACAACTGATCGAGCTGTGGGCGTTTTATGTTTTAGTTACAACTGATCGCGCTGTTGGCGTTTTATGTTTTAGTTACAACTGATCGCGCTGTGGGCGTTTTATGTTTTAGTTACAACTGATCGCGCTGTTGGCGTTTTATGTTTTAGTCACAACTGATCGCGCTGTGGGCGTTTTATGTTTTAGTTACAACTGATCGCGCTGTGGGCGTTTTATGTTTTAGTTACAACTGATCGCGCTGTGGGCGTTTTATGTTTTTTAATAACAGGTTAAGGTTTAATTTTGACGAGTTTGTTTTTCAAATCAATTAAGATATAGCGATAGTACAGTAGCAGCTTATTATCGACGTAAAAGCAACAACAAGTTTAGTAGAATAAGTGACAGCGGTGATAGTATGAGCAGCTATATGTAGATAGTATATGTAGTGACAGAGGTGATAGTATGATCAGTTATATATAGATATTATATGTAGTAACAGAGGTGATACTATGAGCAGCTATATATAGATATTATATGTAGTGACAGAGGTGATGAGCAGCTATAGATAGTACTAGAAAAGAGTCCGAGCAGGCGCGGACAGACTGTTTGGAACATGCTGGTGAATTGCAAAGTACAATCACTACAATGCTTTGGGAATCGATATTCACAATTATTGTGCGAGACCTCAGTTTTGTATTAAAACTTGTTTATGTTTAAAGGACAAAATATCGAAAAAGCATAGTACATGTAAGGGTAAATGCTTTATCTATAGACTTCTTTACACCACAGTAGATAATATTATAATAGCACAGAAAAAGACCCGCTGAAGTGCGGCTTATACCAAGTTGTATTTGAATTGAAATAAATTGTAAATAACACAAATATAACATGGCTTCAGTAGCCAAGTAGTTGCAGGTCCTAAATGACAATGACTTTACTTCTCACAGCACTGGGTTCGATCCAGGTCATAGCCTGATCTGATGGGTCATGTAAGTATGTCTTCCAGCCGGCTTGTGGTAGACTGAAATACTTCTGATGCCATGTCAAAGCTATTAAAGAAACAAACCAAACAGATGTAAACAATAAAAATAGTAAGAACACTAATTTACGTGCCATGATTTTCTCTGTATGTGTCCAAACTGTTGATATTAATGTTACAGTTGAACTTCGATATCTCGAACATCAAGGGAACACACAAATTAGTTCGACATAACTGAAGATCGAATTATCCGATTTCTGATCTGGATAATTCTTAAGTTCACAGCTTAATGCAGGTCTAAAGTAATGCTGAAAGCTACTGTAGGAGCTATCAGCATTACTTTTAGAGACCTGCATTAAGCTGTCACATGCGATTCTAGATATGCCTAGTAATACATCCTAAAGTAATTCTATATTGTAAGTTTTGGAAGGACTCAACTTTTAGTTCGAGTTATCCCGAAGTTCGAGTTATTGGAGATCGAGATATCGAAGTTAAACTGTATTTCGATGTCAAATAACAGAACTTCAGTGCGTAAACTACCCGTTTATAACATTATCCAACATGTACATTGTGCCGTATTTACGTTAAAGTACGGCAAATCGGATACAAATCGAGGTCGTTATTTAAGTAGTATAGATATGTAGTGACAGAGGTGATAGTATGCGAAGCTACAAATAGTATATGTAGTGACATGAGAGATAGTGTGAGCAGCTATAGTATAATAGAAAGTATATATGTTGTGACAGAAGAGATGGTACGAGCAGCTAAATATAGTAATACATGTATATGTAGTGACAGAGGTGATAGAATGAGCAGCTATAGATGGTATATGTAGTGACAGAGGTGATAGTATGAGCAGCTATAGATAGTATATGTAGTGACAGAGGTGATGGTATGAGCAGCTATAGATAGTATATGTAGTTACAGAGGTGATAGTATGAGCAGCTATAGATAGTATATGTAGTGACAGAGGTGATAGTATGAGCAGCTATAGATAGTATATGTAGTGACAGAGGTGATAGTATGAGCAGCTATAGATAGTATATGTAGTGACAGAGGTGATGGTATGAGCAGCTATAGATAGTATATGTAGTTACAGAGGTGATAGTATGAGCAGCTATAGATAGTATATGTAGTGACAGAGGTGATAGTATGAGCAGCTATAGATAGTATATGTAGTGACAGAGGTGATAGTATGAGCAGCTATAGATAGTATATGTAGTGACAGAGGTGATAGTATGAGCAGCTATAGATAGTATATGTAGTGACAGCTGTGATAGTATGAGCAGCAATATATAGATAGTATATGTAGTGACAGAGGTGATAGTATGAGCAGCTGTATATAGATATTATATGTAATGACAGAGGTGATAGTATGAGCAGCTATAGATAGTATATGTAGCGAAAGAGGTGATAGAATGATCAGCTATATATAGATAGTATATGTAGTGACAGAGGTGATAGTATGAGCAGCTGTATATAGATATTATATGTAGTGACAGAGGTGATAGTATGAGCAGCTATATATAGATAGTATATGTAGTGACAGAGGAGATAGAATGAGCAGCTATATATAGTATATGTAGTGACAGAGGATATAGTATGAGCAGCTATAGAAAATATATGTAGTGACAGGGGAGATAGTACGAGCAGCTATGGAAAGTATATGTAGTGAACGAAGATATAGTACGAGCAGCTATAGATAGTATATGTAGTGACAGGGGAGATAGTACGAGCAGCTATAAATAGTATATGTAGAGACAGGGGAGATAGTATAAGCAGCTATATATAGTATCTGTAGTGACAGAGGATATAGTACGAGCAGCTGTAGATAGTTTCGTAGTGACAGAGGATATAAATGCTGTACGTGTAGTAGTAGAAAAAATAGTGGCAGTTGTTGTAGCAGTGGTTGTTTTTGTTGTTATAGAAGTAGTAGTAGTAGTAGTAGTAGTAGTAGTAGTAGTAGTAGTAGTAGTAGTAGTAGTTGCTGTAGTTGTTGTTGTTGTACCAACAACAGCAGTAGCAATAGTAGTAGTTACAGTTGCAGAATTTTAAGCGCTTTTGAACGCACATATCCTGTGTGAAAAGAGCGCTATATAAATGTGGTATAATAATGATTAGTAGGCAAATTACTAAATACAATTTCATTTTACTTCAATTTTCAAAACAGATGTCATGTCTTTATTACTTCCAATACAGACGAATAGAGTGCTATATATAGATTGAAGTTACTCGGCGTCTTATCTGGATCGGATCCAAACTGTTTGTACAGGTCTGTCTACAAAGTTTATACTGGTTTCATGTATACATGTAGATACAACAGTATTACAATGAACTCCTTGCACTATGGCCGCCACTGTTTCGTTCATCGACTTTGTGTAGTGTTTACTCAAGGATTAGTTTACTTACAACGAACACTTAAGAAACATAAACGCGTAGTGTGCATGAGCATATAATCTTCTTGTTTTCCCATAGAAAGGGTTTCCCTTATTTTCTTTTTAAAATGATATCAATGTAGTGAAGCTATTGGAATCCCTGTGAGACGTCGACTTCCTTGACGTCTCATCACAACTTCGCTCAAAACATTAGAAGAATTGGCTGTTTGAGAATGGATCACTGACAGTACATTGGCAATATTTGAGTGAATATGACTCAATATGATAATCCTGAAATGTTCAATCTACAGTAGCCCGTCTCTACGGCAGACACAGTGAATAAACTGTGGTCCTTAAAACAAGGCGTTAGTTAATGCAGGATGGACGTTATACAAGGATATTTCTACATAACTAGTGTCCTGTATGTGATCCTTTACCTGATACGGACGCCTTTTGACGCCTTTGTAAACAGAGTAGATCAAACTATCTCTGTAGTTACTATCTGATCAGGGTCTGCTCTGTTTGCATATATACTGCAACAGACATATAGTTCCTTGTTCATGTGCTATTATAAAAATACAGACAATATGGATAATTTATTTCTTACATGAATATTTATCAAGTAAATGGTTAAGCTGCCTTCTGACTGAAATAAAAGTACTAAGACTTGAGTGGTCGTTATAAGGAAACTGTACTATAGATACATGGTCTGTAATGTTCCAATGTGGTTTGGCTTTTCGCTAACAGTATAGATCCAAAACATAGACAAACCACTGGCGAGGCGTCTAGTCAAAAATTTTACATTTGATATCAATAATACAATATTTAAAAAATAAACCTTTAATCTGTGTAAAACGTATACAACCGGATCAGCCACATAGTTTGTCAGCATAAAAACATCTGTTCTGGTGGGTGACAAACAGTGCAGAACTGGACCAAGCACCGTGTTTAAAACGAGGTGGCTCGTCTGATTCTACACTGTTTGTAAAGTTTTTTTTATTTACGTACTAATATAACATTTCCATCGATGGATAAGTGTCCAATAATGTAGAACCAGACAGGCACTGTATCTAAGACACGACAGTTTACCGCAGACTACAGTGGTCGACAAACCCTAAGGACTTATTCTATTAGAGCGACTGGCATGCACTCTAGAGAAAACGACAAGACAGGGACTGTAAATGGTATTACAGAAAAGGGAATATACGATGTGTACAGACAAATGGACGGTTTAAATAGAGACAAGTTATATGACAACAACGTGATAATCTTACTTAAGTTTTATTCTCTCTCAGAGAAGCACACATGTGTATATCCAACGGTAATGGACTCGGTCAGTGCCATGGGATTAAAGCTGCAAGTAGTAATTATCTCGTTGCCAAATATTCGTGTCTGCAAAATGCGTCGTCTGCTATAAGTTCCATTTGATTATTTTTCTCCGTTTCTTTAAAAAGTCATTACCATAGTAATGAACAGTTTTGATCCTGATGAGACTCCGCGTTATTAGACGTCTAATCTTGATCCAAACTTATTGCATAGGTAATCACAGATGCAACATTGACGTAACATCGAATACACAGGTACAGTAAAGTCTTTGTAACATCGAATACACAGGTACAGTAAAGTCTTTGTAAAATGACTTTAAGTAATAAAGAAATAAGAGATTTTCAGACAGGTGGCCACTTAATGCGAGGTGAATGTCATGCAGAAAGCTCCTCTGGGAGCTTTGTGCCTGATTTTCATACTGCATTAAGCTGTTGCCTGTCTTAAAAATCTTCATTGATATTTACTTGAATTTCCGATTTCGCTGCCAATGTTGCATCAGTAGGTACATATGCAAACAGTTTGGATCCAGATGAGATGCCAATGTTACATCTGTAGGTACATATGCAAACAATTTGGACCCAGATGAGATGCAAATGTTACATCTGTAGGTACATATGCAAACAATTTGGACCCAGATGAGATGCCGATTAATTCACCGTCTCATCAGGATCGAAACGGTTTGTTACTGTTGTAATGTTAGTGAAAGAAAATGGGAGAAAATTAAACGATTTAAAAATGTAGCAGACGATACATTTTGCAGACGACACTATTTGGTAGCGAAGGAGTTAATACAGTATCGACCTGAGTAGTATATTTAGTGCATTACTATATTTAGTGCATTACTATTCATTTGATAGTATTCAATGTACATGTAGTATGCCAGTTATCACAGTCCATGTGTCATACACACTTTTGCCTAACAACCATACTATAATGTGAACCAATGTAATGAAAATACACGTCAATAAAGATGTTAACGCTTAGAAAATTAAAGTTTAGATTTTGCAACACAAGTATAATTGAACTTTTACTTACGACTTATTACACATACAACTCCGAGATATTACACAACATTGCTCCACACACAACGGTTCCTTGATTACTGATCAACTGGAAAGTTTCTTTACGTTCGTTAACAACGTATCTGTACACATTATTTTACTTTCCAACCAACTAATATATACAAACTTTTAAAAGTTAGGTACACAAGTTTAACTGTATTGATTTGTGTCGAGGACGTAGTGCCTTATCGATAGATAGCCTACTTGGAGATTAGGACAGTTTTGCACCAGTCGCTGATTGTGAAAGCAAACAGAAATCAATACTATTTATCTCTACACCCCTGTGAAGATTAAATTCATTTAAATGTCTGCCATCTGATTAAAATTTTGAAAATAAGTTTAACATTCATTCTGTCATTGATGTTTGTGCAAATGTTTTTATCCAAATACAAAACGGATGAATTATCGTGCCTTATATAAAATCCAGGATATTGTCTGACATTAGTTTTAAATTGTTTAAACGTTGAAAAGAGAATTCTAATTAGTTTTAAATTATGTGACAATTCACATGGTAATGTTCTTTTTTTCGACACTTTAAGGTTTGATTTAAATCATCATCAACGAGACTAGCACACTAATGGAACAATGGCTGTACATGTATAAGTATGTACACGTACATGAAATGAACTTTATCATCAAAGTAACAAACTGGAAATCCTATTCGTTCAGACTACTTATACAGGGGGCGTCTGATAAGGATCTGCTCTGTTTGCTTATAGAAAATATGACACTTAAAATACCATATTAGCAAACAGAACAGGCCCTGATCAGACACTCCAACAGTGAATGTTTTGACCAAACCAATCCAGCAGAAACTCATAGTCTCGCCAATGACCAATGAGAAAAACGATCTAACATAATCTGACAAGACAATGAGACATTGGTAATTTTCAATACGGTACTCTATTACTCTGTAACGTCTTCTTAATATTAGAGTTATATAATTTAGGCTAGAAATATAAAGACCATCCAAGATGTTACGGTCACTGTTAAATGTATCTATAGACATTATGCACTGACCATGGCAGCAACTGTAGCATCAGATTTATAGCATTTCATACGCACGTAGAGCATACTCTGATAAGACAACATTGGCAGTCTGATCTAGGTCTACTCTGTTTGTAACGGCTTTAGGCAGGCGTCTATAGACATTGGCAGTCTGATCTAGGTCTACTCTGTTTGTAAAGGCTTTAGACAGGCGTCTATAGAAGGTAAAGGGTTAAGTGGAATAAATGATAATCGAGGACAGGGGACAGTGTGTAAGAAACCTAGCGCTAAACAGTTTGGTCTTTATTACAAGGTTCGGGTTTGGTTAGGTTAACGTTGGGCTAAACAGTTTGGTCTTTATTACAAGGTTCGGGTTTGGTTAGGTTAACGTTGGGCTAAACAGTTTGGTCTTTATTACAAGGTTCGGGTTTGGTTAGGTTAACCTAGCGCTAAACAGTTTGGTCTTTATTACAAGGTTCGGGTTTGGTTAGGTTAACCTAGCGCTAAACAGTTTGGTCTTTATTACAAGGTTCGGGTTTGGTTAGGTTAACGTTGGGCTAAACGGTTTGGTCTTTATTACAAGGTTCGGGTTTGGTTAGGTTAACCTAGCGCTAAACAGTTTGGTCTTTATTACAACGGACAAGTTTGGTTACCGTTAGGTTAACCTTAAGAATAATAATGTAAGAAATAATGGCAACACGAATATTTATTAGCTGATTCTGTATAATGGCATACGAACACAGGGTTATTTAAGTGTAGAATCCTATCTATATACTTCCATAAGCAAACAGGGCAGATTCTACAGCCGCCGTCTGACATTGGTCTGACATTGGTCTACCCTATTTGCAAAGGCGTTAAAAGTCTCCTCTATCCGCTAAAGGTTTAAAGTTTTACAATTAGCCTCTAGAAAAAATATAAGGCATTACAATAGGTGAAAGTGGTGTTATAATTACTGTTATAACTGTCCTCGCCACAACTCATTGTCTATCAACTAGTGTGTATTACCGATCACGAAACACATACATTCGCTTTGTGGATGACACAATGTGACTCAGGTTACCTTCAGCATGATACAGGCGAACATGTGACACGTTTTCAAACGGTTCGGATGCAGATGATACCCCGAGTAAATCATAATCTCATCAGGATCTAAATGATCTAAGGATGTAAATGATTGATAACCTCTTGACACAAATCAAATGTGAATACTGAAGTAGACGAGATCTCGTACTGACATTTTCCTCAACAGGCTTTAGGTTAACCCTATTCCTGTAAGAAAATAATGAAATCATGCATATGTATTAGCTGAAGTTTTATAATAGTACACGAACACGGTATCCTTTTACCTGGGTAGAAACTATAAAAACATATCTATATAATCCCATAGGCAAACAAAGCAGATCCTGATCTGGCTCTATTCTGTTTGCAAATGCGTGAAAAGAGGTTTATATGAAGGAAGTGGTTAAAAGAGAACTACACGGTACGGTAGAACCTCTATTAAGCTGTGTAAGTTGTGATGTTTACATGTGTGACAGATTAATGCAGGCCCAAAAAAGCGCAGAGCGTTTTGCATTAAAGAGACATCTGTTTTAAGGACACCAAAGTCGTTTATTGTGTATTCACTTTTAAGGACACCAAAGTCGTTTATTGAGTGTTCACTTTTAAGGACACTCAAATTCGTTTATTGAGTGTTCTCTTTAAGGACACCAAAGTCGTTTATTGGGTGTTCACTTTTAAGGACACCAACGTCGTTTATTGAGTGTTCTCTTTAAGGACACCAAAGTCGTTTATTGAGTGTTCACTTTTAAGGACACCAACGTCATTTATTGAGTGTTCTCTTTAAGGACACCAAAGTCGTTTATTGAGTGTTCACTTTTAATTGAGTGTTCTCTTTAAGGACACCAAAGTCGTTTATTGAGTGTTCACTTTTAAGGACACCAAGGTCATTTATTGAGTGTTCTCTTTCAGGACACCAAAGTCGTTTATTGTTCACTTTTAATTGAGTGTTCTCTTTAAGGACACCAAAGTCGTTTATTGAGTGTTCATTTTTAAGGACACTCAAAGTCGTTTATTGAGTGTTCTCTTTAAGGACATCACATTCGTTTATTGAGTGTTCACCTTTAAGGACACCAACGTCGTTTATTGAGTGTTCACTTTTAAGGACACCAAAGTCATTTACTGAGTGTTCACTTTTAAGGACACTCAAAGTTGTTTATTGAGTGTTCACTTTTAAGGACACTCAAAGTTGTTTATTGAGTGTTCACTTTTAAGGACACCAACGTTGTTTATTGAGTGTTCACTTTTAAGGACACTCAAAGTTGTTTATTGAGTGTTCACTTTTAAGGACACCAACGTTGTTTATTGAGTGTTCACTTTTAAGGACACTCAAAGTTGTTTATTGAGTGTTCACTTTTAAGGACACCAACGTTGTTTATTGAGTGTTCACTTTAGGTTAACTGTATTTTACGAGTAAGTACACCAGTTACCTCATGTGTTCACTTGAACAACGTGCAATAGTCTTTTATCTGACGATAGTCAGGGGACATTATGTTTTGCACCTGTCTGTCCGTCTGTCCGTCCGTCTGTCTGTATATCACGCTTTTACGTGCAGTTGGTTGTCACATTTTTTTCATTGTCTTATATCTCACTAACCACTATAGATATTGGCATGGAATTGCATACATGTACACACTTTAACCACCATCCATACTTTCATTGCGCACCCAGCCCATGCTGCCCGCAAGCCCAAGGTCAAGGTCAAATGACTTAGGAATTTTACGTGCAGCTAGGCAAGCACCACCACAGTGGCATCGCTGTGTCTTACAGACACAATTATCTAGTTTAAAAATTGACTTTTATTCTTTAACCCCTAGAACGGGGAAACGTGTGAAGTGGTATTTGCAAATAGTAGTGACAAACATCAGGGGTCTCCTGGAGGAGTCCTTTGTTCAGTGTCTGCGCTGCTTGTAAAAATATCTCGAAAACGATACCCTTCCATACTAAATGAACTCTATTGTTAAATAATAATGGACCATTCCACTCTGAAAATAATAATGGACCATTCCACTTTGAAAATAATAATGGACCGTTCCACTTTGAAAATAATAATGGACCATTCCACTTTGAAAATAATAATGGACCATTCCACTTTGAAAATTCAGCAATCAAACAGTGAAGTGTTGTTTAAATGTTACTTCATTTCGAAGAAAAACTTACCATGGGTCAGAGTGTCAAACAGTTTGGATCCTGATAAGACTCTGTGCCTCATTATCATTCAAATCTTAGTAATGTAGTTTTAACCATATATCCAATACAAAGCAAACTTTGGCCCACTTATATGTGTACAATAGTAAACTACAGAAAATTACCTGACATTGTGGAAAGAGAAAACAAAACTCGAGATAATACATAACTAATAAAGTATCTGTAATTAAAACCAATTCTGTATATATGTATACAATAAATCCCTGTACAACCAGGTGTTCAAATCAATGGCAGTGCCGGTATTTAAGACAGGTGGCAGCTTAATATAGGGCTAAATTCATGCAGAACTCCCCCAAAGCAGATTTCAGCATTTTTTAACAGGCAAAAAGATCTAAATTCTTCTTGACTAAAATTGCGGTTAAGACTTATGAGAGGTTTTGCTGTATCAGCCTTTTTTCAAACTTTAATTTTCAGGGTATTATATACAGTCTAAATCAATTCTAAATTTACTGTTATCTTCCCAATGTTCTTCTTTACAAGGATCCGAACTGTTTACAAATGTTATTACAGATTCACTCGCGGCACACTGAAGGTTATAACTGATTCTTAACTTGTAGTACCCGTATACAGTAGAACCCGCTTATAGCGACAGATAGCTGTTTAACCCATTCCCTTATATGCTATTTTTAGGTCAAATCTCGTTCAATAAATCTACCGAAAAGGAGCATTAACCAGAGAAAAGGAAAATTCTAGAATTTTGTAGTTTGAAACCATTGTGATAAATAGAGCATTTGCTCCTATAGGAGCAATGGTTTTAACAGGTGATTTTTACAGAGGCGTAGAAAGGCGTATTGATGGAGGAAAGGGTTAATGCAGGACACAAGTAATGCAGAAAGCTCCCTGAGAACTGGCCGTATAAGTGTTAAGCTACCACTTGTCTAACTACACAATACCATTTCTGATTGCTGGTCGCTGGTACTGGTCGCTGCTCACTGTAGATATTTTTACCGCATATGTTAATTAAATGTTGAAAACGTAAATCTAGATTGCTAATCACAACTCGACTGGCATTTGCTTTGCAAGCAAGTTTGGATCCAAATCGGAAGCGGGGTAAATCAATGTCTGACTTGGATTCAAACTCATACCAGACACTCGCGTTGGAAATACTGTGGCTGGTCGGGTTCCACACTAACATAAAAAAGAGATTAATTTTAGTGAGGGCTTCATCTATTTCCATTGAGAGGAAACAGTCACCATTACAAGAAAGTCCCATTTCCTCTATCGACTTGCTGGTGCACACATGCGGCAGCCTATAAATCAGGCGTTTGTTAGCAATATCGGGTAACGAGCTAGTTTGCTTTCCCACCCACTAATCATAAAACATGAACGTTTAGCCTACTGAGTAAATCCATACACAGAAAATGTCTTCTTAATTCAGATTTTAAAGAAGAAATCTTTCTCTTTTTTCCTCAAGACGCAATTAGAATGACAAACATGTGTTGATCCTAATGATACCCCAAGTTAGCCGACGTCTTTACAGGATCCAAACTGTTGGCAAAAATAAACATGCATTCGCCCGCAGAGTAATAAAGGTTGAATAAGAAGTTTTATCATTGAACAAATAAGTAAATATTTGTAGATAAGAAAAACTGCAAAAGCTGTGCAGTGTTTGATTAATGATCGATGTCACGGCACATGCAGATAAATGATTGTTCGTGCGTCCGTTATGGCTGCACCATTAACCTTTGGTATGCTGGATAAAATAGTAAAAGCTTGGCCTCCGTTTTAAAACATACTTCGTATGAAGCATTCCTCGTTCAATATTCATACAAGAAATAATGACATCATGAATATTTATTAACTGAAGTTTTAAAATGGTAAAGAACATAGGACTTGTAACATTGGTAGAAACTGTAAAACCAGACACTGTATTTATATAAGCATACAGCAGAACCAGATCAGACGGTTCCTATAGCAGCCGTCTGATCTGGGTCTACTCTGTTTGCAAATGCATGAAAATGTGTTTATATGAAGGAAAGTGTTAAAAGATAAATATACATATACTCTGGGTGTCAAACAGCTGGGACCCTGATGTGACGTCAAATGATTAGGGGGCTCATCTGGAACCGATCACTGTTTGCAAAGATAATAACTGTAAACTCAGATCACTTGAAGACACGTGCACTGGCATTGTCAAACAGTGTAGCCCAGGGCCAGCGAGAAATAACACATGTATGGTGCACAGGTATGTATGGTACACATGTATGGTACACAGGTATGTATGGTACACGTGTATGTATGGTTCATAGGTATGGTACACAGATATGGTACACAGGTATGTATGGTACACATGTATGGTACACAGGTATGTATGGTACACATGTATGTATGGTACACAGGTATGGTACACATGTATGGTACACAGGTATGGTACACAGATATATATGATACACATGTATGTAAAGTACACAGGTATGGTACACAGGTATGGTATACAGGTATGTATGGTACACAGGTATGGTACACATGTATGTATGGTACACAGGTATGGTGCAGAGGTATGTATGGTACACAGGTATGGTACACATGTATGGTACACAGGTAGGTATGGTACACATGTATGTTACACAGGTATGTATGGTACACAGGTATGTATGGTACACAGGTATGGTGCACAGGTATGGTGCACAGGTATGGTGCACAGGTATGTATGGTACACAGGTATGGTACACAGGTATGTATGGTACACAGGTATGGTACACAGGTATGTATGGTACACATGTATGGTACACAGGTATGGTGCACAGGTATGTATGGTACACAGGTATGTATGGTACACAGGTATGGTACACAGGTATGTATGGTACACAGGTATGGTGCACAGGTATGGTACACAGGTGTGTATGGTACACATGTGTGTTACACAGGTATGTATGGTACACAGGTATGGTACACAGGTATGTATGGTACACATGTATGGTACACAGGTATGGCAGGTATGGTACACATGTATGGTACACATGTATGGTACATAGGTATGGTACACAGGTAGGGTACACAGGTATGGTACACATGTATGGTACACAGGTATGGTACACAGGTAGGATATACATGTATCGTACACATGTATGGTACCTAGGTAGGGTACACAGGTATGGTACACATGTATGTTACACAGGAAGGGTACACATGTATATGCAAACAGTGTATAAATAAATAAGCTATACCTAAGTCATAGATCTGCATCCCTCGAACAGTAAGATCTTTTTTAGCCCATTGGAATCTGACATTTGAAATTGGAATGGTCCATCATTGTTTAACGATATGATTCATTCAGTATGAAAGGGTAACAGCTTGCAACAGGATTTTTTACAAACAGTGCAGACTCTGACTAGAGGGCTCCTATAAGTAGAACCTGTCTTAAGCGACCATTCATTTATTGAACAGAGGAGTCTTAAAATCAGGCAGTTGCTTAATGCAGGGAAAAAATAATAAGATTTCAGACGGAGAGTGAACAGTTTGGATCCTGATAATTCAACAGTTTGGATCCTGAGTTATGCAAACAGTTTGCAAGATGATTTCAAAAGCTACATTAAGTTCTATTTTAACATAAAATTAGACCAGCAGGTTAAAGGCGGAGATCTCAAGATCAGAGACAAGACTAGAGATCAGAGACAAGACTAGAGATCAGAGACAATACAGACTAGAAATCAGAGACAAGACAAGAGATCTCAAGATCAGAGACAAGACTAGAGATCAGAGACAAGACTAGAGATCAGAGACAACACAGACTAGAAATCAGAGACAAGACAAGAGATCAGAGACAAGACTAGAGAATAGAGACAAGACTAGAGCTCAGAGACAAGACTAGAGGTCAGAGACAAGACTAGAGCTCAGAGACAAGACTAGAGATCAGAGACAAGACAAGAGATCAGAGACCAGACTAGAGCTCAGAGACAAGACTAGAGATCAGAGACAAGACTAGAGATCAGAGACAATACAGACTAGAAATCAGAGACAAGACTAGAGATCAGAGACAAGACAAGAGATCAGAGACAAAACTAGAGATCAGAGACAAGACTAGAGATCAGAGACAAGACTAGAGAACAGAGACAAGACTAGAGATCTGAGACAAGACTAGAGATTAGAGACAAGACTAGATATAAGAGATAAGACTAGAGATCAGATACAAGACTAGAGATAAGAGACAAGACTAGAGATGAGAGACAAGACTAGAGATAAGAGACAAGACTAGAGATCTGAGACAAGACTAGAGATTAGAGACAAGACTAGAGATTAGAGACAAGACTAGATATAAGAGACAAGACTAGATATAAGAGATAAGACTAGAGAACAGAGACAAGACTAGAGATCTGAGACAAGACTAGAGATTAGAGACAAGACTAGATATAAGAGATAAGACTAGAGATAAGAGACAAGACTAGAGATCTGAGACAAGACTAGAGATTAGAGACAAGACTAGAGATCAGAGACAAGACTAGAGATAAGAGACAAGACTAGAGATAAGAGACAAGACTAGAGATCAGAGACAAGACTAGAGATCAGAGACAGGACTGGTGATCAGAGACAAGACTAGAGATCAGAAACAGGACTGGTGATCAGAGACAAGACTAGAGATCAGAGACAGGACTGGTGATCAGAGACAAGACTAGAGATCAGAGACAGGACTGGTGATCAGAGACAAGACTAGAGATCAGAGACAAGACTAGATATCATAGACAAGACTAGAGATCAGAGACAGGACTGGTGATCAGAGACAAGACAAGAGATCAGAGACAGGACTGGTGATCAGAGACAAGACAAGAGGTCAGAGACAGGACTGGTGATCAGAGACAAGACTAGAGATCAGAGACAAGACTAGATATCATAGACAAGACTAGAGATCAGAGACAGGACTGGTGATCAGAGACAAGACTAGAGATCAGAGATAATACTATAGATCAGAGACAAGACTGGAGATAAGAGGCACGACTAGAGATCAGAGACAAGACTGGAGATCAGAGACACGACTAGAGATCAGGGATAAGACTAAAACTATCTTAGTTGAACCCTTCTCCAGCTGTGACCCAATTTGGATCTAGGGCAATGGTGACTTCTTCTGATTCGAGCAATCTTTTGAGAAAGAGTTGACAATGATAAACAACTTACATCTCGACAATGATAAACAACTTACAGCTCGACAATGATAAACAACTTACATCTCGACAATGAGAAACAACTTACATCTCGACAATGAGAAACAACTTACATCTCGACAATGAGAAACAACTTACATCTCCATGCAAACAATTTTGATCAAGAAGCGATGCCGAATAACCCGGCGGTGTAACTCGGCATCGCTTCTTGATCCATGTTGTTTACAAACGTAAATATTGCAAATCGCGAATAGTTACATAAGGTTTAACCCTTTCCTTCACGCAAATGCTTTTACAAGCCATTGCCAACATAGTAGACCTAGATCGGACGGCTCCTGTACGAGCCATCTTATCAGGTTCTGCTCTATTTGCTTATGAAATCATAATATAGCTGGCGCTACAGTGGTTACAGTACCAAAGATTCATGGGTAATAATATGCCATTATAAAATATTAGTTAATAACTATTCATGATGCCATTATTTCTTGCATGAATCTTCATGGCTCATGGTAATTAATACAGGTAGATATGTTCAATGACTCATGGTAATTAATACAGGTAGATATGTTAATGGCTCATGGAAATTAATACAGGTAGATATGTTAATAGCTCATGGTAATAAATACAGGTAGATATGTTAATGACTCATTGCAATCAATACATGTAGATATGTTAATCTCTTCAATAACATCTTGTAATTAATTGGTGGTTGAATTCATCGTGAAAGTTAGGTGTGTTGGTAGTTATATCTGCCAGTCGTGCTTGTTTCAATTATCTCGCATGATGCAGTTCGTCACTAAAATATCTCTTACTTTGAATGATACAGCGAAACCTTTCTAAACCGAATTTCGCAAAGAAGAGTTGATATCTAATTAGACAGGTAGAGTTGATATCTAAATAGACAGGTAGTTACGTAGTTGATATCTAATTAGACAGGTAGTTACGTAGTTGATATCTAATTAGACAGGTAGTTACGTAGTTGATATCTAATTAGACAGGTAGTTACGCAGTCATGCATACAGCTCTCAAAGTCTACAATTTTCTCTTTTCGCATTGTTGCTTATGCTTTCGAAGGATCTCCCATTTCAGCATTTCACATTTTGTAAACATTTTTGTCATTTAAAATGGATATCACAGCATATAAAGGAACAAAACCTTTCCACAATAAAGATCATCAATCCGAAAATTTCAAAAGGCGGAACTATTTTATTATACATAAATACTTGAATTGTTCTGATCTAATATTTCGACCACTAAGGGCTTTTTTCGAAATATTAGATCAGAGCAATTCATGTATTTATGTATTATAAATTCCCTTTTTTGAATATTTTCTTCATTGTGTATTTAAGAAATAATAAATTCATACCAGTGTTTTATCGTGCAATCGAACACGGGTAGTCGTTGAGATGCGTAGTAATTAAATCACGAGGCCTATCTTTAATTACTACGCATCTCAACGACTACCCATGTTCGATTGCACGATAAAACACTGGTATAAATTTATTATTTCGATTCTAACACTTCAATTTAACTATAATTTGCACAGCCACAACGGCACTACGTTTCTTGTCGTACGAATTTTCGAGGCCATATTACGTCACGTTAAGCCGTTACAGCGCGTGCGGTGTTTTATGGAGAATTCAAACATAGATACGTCCCTTCTTTGTTTATGTAGATGTGTGCGAGAGGTGTGTTAGAATTTATTATATTATTTTTCCCCTAATGTATTATTGTTGTTGTTGTGAAATGGATGGGTTTTTATTACTCTCGACTACTCTTTGCAAATGAAATCAAATTTGAAATCAATATATTTGTGTTTTACTGCTAAGTATCCTTTAAACACAGAACAAAAGTTGGAACTATTTTGGATACTTAGCTATTGCTGTTGTGCTTGTCAGTGATAAATATACACACATATATCGATATATACAGTAAATATTCGATACTGCGAATTTTAAGTAATGACGATTTTATGTCTTTATAGGCAGGTTGCAGCTTATTGCAGGGTTAAATTCGTGCAGAAGGCTCCTAGAGGAACGTATTTGCGTGTTTGAATAATCGAGTTTTCACTGTTTATTCTGTTTCAGGGTTAGGCCAGGAAACCAAAATGAGAGTTCCAGAGTGCGACATAAGGCGAGTAGGACGTTAAATAACCGTCAATCATTATTGGGTTGGCTCAAAGCTAGTTCACTTTCCAGAAAATTTAGTATGGAAAACGATTCATGATATATTACATGTAGATCTATATACAATTTTATAATTTTTTATATGTAGTCGTGCTATACCAATTTTAACATAATCTGAAATATGGACATATATGAATTTTGTAAATTATAATAAGTTATTTACCGAATTTAAGTTTAACCCTTTACTTCATATACATGTACATGTACTTTGCAAACATAGTAGACCCAGGTCAGATAACTCCTGTAGAAGCTGTCTGATCAGGGTCTGCTCTGTTTGTTTGTGATCTTATTCTACAGCTTATTAATGTCATGGCCTAAACGTCTTATGTTCATATGGCATTATAAAAAACGGATAATTAATAATCATAAAGTCACACTTGAATATTCACCAATGAAAGGGTTAAGCGAGTTGATAAGCTAGTGAATCCACCGCTGACATTAACTGCCGGAAGTTAGAGTTTTATTTCCGGTGCTGCGGGGACGTGGCGTGTGATTATTTAACTACCATATAGCGACAAGCAGCATCTGTCAGTATCGACTCGAGACTTTTCAGGCAGCATATTTCAAGGATTTCCTTGACCATGCTTTCACAAAAAGCTTCTAAAATTGAGATTTGTTTCAAGCTCGAAAGTTGAGCTCTAAACACTGTTGACAGTATTAAATTACAACAGTTACGAGTTTGCAGTGATCTTGTAATTAGGTACATCGTGTCACGCTTGTTATTGAGTTAATCATTTACATGATAGAACTTTTACAAAAAATAAACCACGATCAAACGGCTCTACCATGTTTGCCAATGTGTTAAAAGTGGAAAAGGTTAAATAAATGTTTCCACCTGTTTTTACTCTCTCGTTGCTTTGCATGTGCAAATATACATTTGTATTGTAATTTACATACAGACGAACTACGGTACAGTGTATATTTTCAAAGATATAAAGATAGCATTATGTGTAATATCTTGTTGATAAAGCAGTGCGTGCTGTGATGTGTAATATCTTGTTGATAAACCAGTGCGTGCTGTGATGTGTAATATCTTGTTGATAAACCAGTGCGTGCTGTGATGTGTAATATCTTGTTGATAAACCAGTGCGTGCTGTGATGTGTAATAGCTTGTTGATAAACCAGTGCGTGCTGTGATGTGTAATAGCTTGTTGATAAACCAGTGCGTGATGTGATGTGTACTATCTTGTTGATAAACCAGTGCGTGCTGTGATGTGTAATATCTTGTTGATAAACCAGTGCGTGCTGTGATGTGTAATATCTTGTTGATAAACCAGTGCGTGCTGTGATGTGTAATATCTTGTTGATAAACCAGTGCGTGCTGTGATGTGTAATATCTTGTTGATAAACCAGTGCGTGCTGTGATGTGTAATATCTTGTTGATAAACCAGTGCGTGATGTGATGTGTAATATCTTGTTGATAAACCAGTGCGTGCTGTGATGTGTAATATCTTGTTGATAAACCAGTGCGTGCTGTGATGTGTAATATCTTGTTGATAAACCAGTGCGTGCTGTGATGTGTAATATCTTGTTGATAAACCAGTGCGTGCTGTGATGTGTAATATCTTGTTGATAAACCAGTGCGTGCTGTGATGTGTAATATCTTGTTGATAAACCAGTGCGTGCTGTGATGTGTGATATCTTGTTGATAAACCAGTGCGTGCTGTGATGTGTAATAGCTTGTTGATAAACCAGTGCGTGATGTGATGTGTAATATCTTGTTGATAAAGCAGTGCGTGATGTGATGTGTAATATCTTGTTGATAAACCAGTGCGTGCTGTGATGTGTAATAGCTTGTTGATAAACCAGTGCGTGCTGTGATGTGTAATATCTTGTTGATAAACCAGTGCGTGCTGTGATGTGTAATATCTTGTTGATAAACCAGTGCGTGCTGTGATGTGTAATAGCTTGTTGATAAACCAGTGCGTGCTGTGATGTGTAATATCTTGTTGATAAACCAGTGCGTGCTGTGATGTGTAATAGCTTGTTGATAAACCAGTGAGTGTTATAATATGTTTAATATATTGTCGATAAAGCAGTGCGTGTACTAATATGTACAATATATTTTTGATAAAGCAGTGCTTGTTATAATGCGTGTTATAACATGTGTAATATCTTGTTGATAAAGCAATGCATAGTATAACATGTGTAATATCTCGTTGATAAAGCAATACGTGTTGTAACATGTATAATATCTTGTCGATAAAGAAGCGAGTGTTGTGTAACCTGCCTATAGCGACCGTATACTGACAAAATACGGGATTCCTTAACAGCAGGTGCTTGCTTAATGCAGGATAAAAGTAATGCAGAAATCTCCAAGAGTAAATTCCTGCATTACTTTTGCACTGTGTTAAGCTACAACCTGTCTTAACCATGATATCCATGAATATTCATGTAAGAAAATAATCATGTCATGAATATTAATTAGATTAATTTGTTATATCACACGGACACATGACTTTTTTGGTCATGGCAGAAACTGTAGAATCATATCCATATTATATCATAAGCAAACAGAGCAGACCCTGATCAGACTGGAGCCGTCTGATCTGGGTCTACTCTGTTTTCAAAGGCGCAGAAATGCGTATTTATTGAGTAAATGGTTAAAAGCAGAATTAGATTTATTTTGGATGGTGGCTGTAGACAGGTCTTACTGTATTGTAAATGGATCTTGCTAATGGTATTTTTGTTATAATCCTTTCTAACCTTTTATGCGTTTGAAGCGAATTCGCAAATACCTTTGCATACACTTTATACCTAAGCGCGTTGTCGGGGTAACATGGTCCCTCGTCTGAATATTTAATGTCATGGATGTACATACACATTGTATTTTTTCTAGAGCAAATGGCAGCATTTTTTTTATTTTAAAAATAAAACAGAAAACAAAAATCTTCCAACGGACGAGAATTTGTTCCACGTGATAAAGGCTAAGCGATTCCCATTTCCGTCGAGTTGCACGGGTCTCCAGCAATGAAATTGCACACCTCGTGTCATACAAGGTAGTCTCATGTTAGATCGTATCGAGGGTGTTAGCGACATTTAAAGCTTCCGATGATCAGATAAGGTGAAATTATAATTTATAAATCTGAATAATGACCTGGCAACTTACGCTGTTGCACGTTTACTCTTTGTCCGCCAATCACGACGTCACTCACATTTGCAAACAGCTTGGATCCAAATGCGACGCCGAGTAACTCGGCGTCCTGGAGTAACTCGGCATCCTGGAGTAACTCGGCGTCTCATGAGGATCCAAGCTGTTTGACATCCACTCAGTAATTTCGAAAATGCTTGATGGAAACAGAAGCAGTCCAAATTACACCAGATACAAATGTGAGCAGACGTTATTTTTTTACAGCGGAACAAAGGGTTAAACATGTAACTGTATACCACAGAGAAATTATCACCACTGCCATAAACCGTCCTCATTCCTCCTGCCCTCGCGTGCTCGCCCCGAAAACAAGAGCGTCCTTACTCCCCTGTCCTCGCGTGCTCGTCCCGAAAACAAGAGTGTCCTATTTACGACAGTGTCGCTGTTTCGTATTGCAGTTTGTCGAAGTGACAAAGTGGACATTAAGCACTTTCGGGTTTGATCAGAGGCATTTTTCTCTCTCTCTCTCTAGATCTACGCTCTGTAGAAGTTCGTCATCCAATAACTTTCATCCTTTACCTTTTCTATGTAAGAATTGAAACATGAACACAGGATTTCGGCCATGGCAGAAACTGTAGTAGCAGATATGTATGATTACATAAACCAACAGAGCAGACCCTCATAAGACAGGCTCGTCTCATCTGGGTGTAGTGTTGTTGTTTGTTTGTTTTCAAAAGCATCAACAAGAGTGTGTACAAGGTAAAGGGTTAAATTAAACAAATGTTAGCAGGTTAACAAATATGAAGATTGATTGGTGCATGTTTAATTATGCAAATCAGGAGACCACGGCGATAATAGTCACAGATTGGGAAGCTGATCTCAAACAGCTAATTCGATAAGAGCACTGATCTAAATGTTCAAAGTGAACACCTGCACATAAATCAAAACTGATTGATCGCTCTTTCTTTCACTATAATACCATGTATGGATGCGGGTTTTCACTCTAAATGTAGCTCTGGGTCTCACTAGGGTGTATCAAGCTGTATGACGCTTTAAGTGTATCTGTAAAAATGGAATAAATCGGTATTTGATAATCAAAGCACATGACGTGTTTCCCAGACAACTAAGTTTTCAGCAGTTTAAGTGTTGAATTCGTGATCCGCCTTTACAAACCCTTTCGCTGTCAAGCATTGACGTCCAAAAATTGTCGCATGCCAAAACAATATGTTTATTTCTTTATTTTTTCTGTTTTGTTTCAAAAACATTTAATCACGGCACCAAACAGTATCAGATCCTGGTGTGACGCCTATTTACTCAGCGTCTCTTCTATCAGACCCTGATGTGACGCCTATTTAACCAGTGTCTCTTCTATCAGGTTCTGGTGTGACGCCTATTTACTCAGCGTCTCTTCTATCAGATCCTGATGTGACGCCTATTTACTCAGCGTCTCTTCTATCAGATCCTGATGTGACGCCTATTTACTCAGCGTCTCTTCTATCAGATCCTGATGTGACGCCTATTTACTCAGCGTCTCTTCTATCAGATGCTGATGCGACGCCTATTTACTCAGCGTCTCTTCTATCAGATCCTGATGTGACGCCTATTTACTCAGCGTCTCTTCTATCAGATGCTAATGCGACGCCTATTTACTCAGCGTCTCTTCTATCAGATCCTGATGTGACGCCTATTTACTCAGCGTCTCTTCTATCAGATCCTGATGCGACGCCTATTTACTCAGCGTCTCTTCTATCAGATCCTTTTGTAACGCCTATTTACTCAGCGTCTCTTCTATCAGATCCTGATGTAACGCCTATTTACTCAGCGTCTCTTCTATCAGATCCTGATGTAACGCCTATTTACTCAGCGTCTCTTCTATCAGATCCTGATGTGACGCCTATTTACTCAGCGTCTCTTCTATCAGATGCTGACGTGACGCCTATTTACTCAGCGTCTCTTCTATCAGATCCTGATGTGACGCCTATTTACTCAGCGTCTCTTCTATCAGATCCTTTTGTAACGCCTATTTACTCAGCGTATCTTCTATCAGATCCTGATGTGACGCCTATTTACTCAGCGTCTCTTCTATCAGATGCTGATGTAACGCCTATTTACTCAGCGTCTCTTCTATCAGATGCTGACGTGACGCCTATTTACTCAGTATCTCTTCTTTATCCAGACTGGCTGTAGAGTGCTGTTGAAGAGTTAATTCAGAGATGGTATAACGCCCGTTAACAAATAGTCTAAAACCTATCATTCTAATTTCGCATCAGAGACAACATGCGCGAACTAAAATGCACATTAATATGAAATATTAGTTGTTAAATTAGCTATGGTAATTGTCAAATATCGCATCGTTTTGAAATAACCAATGTGGCCAGCTTGTAACACCATATGTTATGAGTCTCACAGTATAGTAATCGCTCAAAAGAAAGCTATTTTATTGTCGTGAAGACAAGAGGTAGCTTAACACAGGGCGCAAGTTATACAGAAAACTCGCAATTGAGTGTTCTGCAGCACTTTCATTCTACATTAACCTAGTAATCCAGACCATTGTCTTAACCCTTTCCCTCGTATAAACATGTTTCCACGCATTTGCAAACAGAGTAGACCCAGATCAGACGGCTCCTAGAGGAGCCGTCTGATTAGGGTCTGCTCTGTTTGCTAATGGAATTTGAAATATATGTTTCTTTACCTTCTAAAATGGCTACACTAGTCTACCATCCAAATTTTATAATTACTATTTATCTATGAATATTTATTAGATATTGACATTTGAAATACATATAGGACAGGGAAAGGGTTAAGTATAGACAACTCTCGCTATCGACATAAGTACAGGTAACTCTCACTAAAGTAACCCAAATCATCGACATAAGTACAGGTAACCCTCACTAAAGTAACACAGACAATCGCCATTAGTACAGATAACCATCACTAAAGTTATCCAAGCCATCGCCATAAGTATAGATAACTCTCGCTAAAGTAACCCAAACCATTGCCATAAGTACAGATAACCCTCGCTAAAGTAACCCAGACAATCTCCATAAGTACAGGTAACTCTCGCTAAAGTAACCCAAATCATCGACATAAGTACAGGTAACCCTCACTAAAGTAACACAGACAATCGCCATTAGTACAGATAACCATCACTAAAGTTATCCAAGCCATCGCCATAAGTACAGATAACTCTCGCTAAAGTAACCCAAACCATTGCCATAAGTACAGATAACTCTCGCTAAAGTAACCCAAACCATTGTCATAAGTACAGATAACCCTCGCTAAAGTAACCCAGACAATCTCCATAAGTACAGGTAACTCTCGCTAAAGTAACTTAGACTATTGCAATAAGTACAGATAGCCATCGCTAAAGAAACTCAAACCATCGCCATAAGTACAGATAACCCGAGTTAAAGTAACCTATTGTCTCGCCATAAGTACAGATAACCCTCACTAAAGTAATCCAAACCATCGCCACAAGTACAGATAACCCTAGTTAAAGTAACACAGAGCATCGTCGTCATAAGTACAGATAACTATCGCCTAGGTAACCCAAACCAAAGCCATTAGTACAGATAACCCTAGTTAAATAGTCCTAGTTAAAGTAACCTAAAGCATCGCCATAAATACAGATAACCCTAGTTAAAGTAACCTAAAGCATCGCCATAAGTACAGATAACCCTAGTTAAAGTAACCTAAAGCATCGCCATAAACACAGATAACCCTAGTTAAAGTAACCTAGATCATCGCTATAAATAAGGATAACCATCGCTAAAGTATCTCAAACCACTGCCATTAGTAGAGATAATTCTCGCTAAAGTAACACAAACCATCGACATAATTAAAGATAACCCTATTAAAAGTAACTTAGAGCATCGGCATAAGTACAGATAGCCCTCGCTAAAGAAAGATAGAGCATCGGCATAAGTACAGATAACCCACCCTAAAATAACATAGACCTTCGACATAAGTACTGATAACCATTGCTATAGTAACATAGAGCATCGACAAAAATACAGATAACCCTGGTTATAGTAACATAGAGCATCGACATAAATACAGATAACCCTGGCTATAGTAAAATAGAGCATCGACATACGTACAGACAACCCTAGTTATAGAGCATCGACATAAGTACAGATAACCCTAGCTATAGTAACATAGAGCATCGACATACGTACAGACAACCCTAGTTATAGAGCATAGAGCATCGACATAAGTACAGATAACCCTAGCTATAGTAACATAGATCATCTACATAAGTACAGATAACCCTAGCTACAGTAACATAGACCATCTACATAAGTACAGATAACCCTAGCTATAGTAACATGGAGCATCGACATACGTACAGATAACCATGGTTATAGTAACATAGAGCATTGACATAAATACAGATAACCCTAGCTTTAGTAACATAGAGCATCGACATATGTACACATAACCCTAACTATAGTAACTAGAGCATCGACATAAGTACAAATAACCCTAACTATAGTAACATAGAGCATCGACATACGTACAGATAACCCTAGCTATAGTAACATAGAGCATCGACATAAGTACAGATAACCCTAACTATAGTAACTAGAGCATCGGCATTAGTACTCTCACTAAACAAACCCTAACAATTGCCATAAGTACAGTAAAACGTCGCTAAAGTAACTCAAAACCATCGTTATATGTATAGTAAACCCTGAGTAAAGTAGCCTAGACCGTTGCCATAAGTTAAAAAAACTCGCTAAATTGAATATTTAGTAAAGCAGAAATGGGAACTATTTAAATAGGTGACTATTTACTGCGGGATCAAAGCCAGATGAGTTTTGTATTACGACTGTCACCCTGTCATAAACTGTCCTATACAAGATCATACTTATTGGAGTGATGCGATTAATGGGGTTTTACTGTATATCAGTGTACGGGACTTCATGACCGAACGTCAAACAGGATGGACCCTGATCAGTCATCGCGTTACTCAGTATCGGGTATTGGTTCAAACCATTGGGAAATAAAGAGTTGTGTTTACCAGGACAGATGTTAAGCACTAATAGTAGATGTTAATTATACTTATCTTAGTTTACATTTATAACATACATCATAACGTAACGAGTTTTTAAAAGTTTATATACTTTAGCAGATCTCTTTAAGCTGGTTTATATTAATACTTGCAATTGACAATGGACATTTAATCTCTTATGTTGAACTAGTTTTAACTATTATGCTAAGCGCGACCTGACCAGTAACTGCTAATAGTTTAGATCCAGATGAAACACGGTAACTAGGCGACATATCAGCACACAACTGCTAGATACTCCCTCATTAGTTTCTTAACATCTTGGACGAATAAGATATTAGGTAAAACTTGTACCTAATCAGGGTTTTGGCTGATTTTATTTTCCCAGCATGAGAAGGGTTAATTTAAAAGCATATTTCACGGGAAATACAACTGAATAAAATGTGATATGAAATACAGAATTGTAATGATCCACAAGACACTTTTCTGCTATTATTCACGACGTAAGATATCTTTTGCATTTTCGCTTCAAATGTTATCTTTTCGCTTTAGGCGTGTCAGAGTAACAAAAATATGGAATTAATCAAGCAGGATTGTATACCTGGATATTGTCATTCAAATTAAGGCGACTATTTATCAGATACTATCTCGCGACACGTATTTCATGGGTAATTTGATGTTTTTGAAATTATGGAATATAAATTAACCCTTTCAACGCTGAATTTTGAAGTGAACTATTCCGAAATTCAAACGGATCATGCTTACCGTGAATATTCGGGGTGTTTTTAACTAAAATTGTAACATGGCAAACAGTGCAGACCCTGATGGGAGTGCTGCTTTAGAAACTCTCTTATCTGGGTATACGCTGTTTGCAAAAAAACATTAGTGACTCGTGTCCCACACTGAAAGGGTTAAAATGTGGATAATTAATAAAGATCTCTGGAGGCATAGTCTAAATCCCAAACGCGGCGGCTCCAAATTCGGTACCAGATGTTGTTGATAGAATTTCATTATATTTTAATGGGGCAATTGCCACCAACACAATATCTTAACGACCGGTTTACCTCTTATTATCTGAGCAATTGATGCCATTTATGGACGCTTAAGCATATTTTCATACTTTGTACCTGTGAAATTTACGCAAACGCACGCTGCTTGCACAGACGTAGCGACACGGGGTTTGAAGGTTGAAGCTCTGTAGAATCAAACTATTCGCGACAATGACAAAAGAATTCCTATTTCATTAAATAAACGGTCACGTGCAATTATTGTACATATTTTGTAACGCGTGCGTTGTTTTTCTGAATTAACATTTATTATCGAGTAGAAACTCTAATCGCCGGAAATAGTGCTAATTTTGCTAATCCCTATAGGGAATTTCGAGACAACAAACACACCTTTTGGAACATTTATTGGAAAGCCAAATGCTAGTCTGGCAGGGATACTCACAGCTCGTATTTCAGACAGTTTGCAAGAACAATAGTGTCATACTGTATCTATAAAATCTGAATCAAGGAACCAATTAATCAGAAGGTTGACCTTTCACATAGCATACGTTGCCATGCCACCACTTCTGTTACATATTAACTCTTTTGCCGCCAAATAAAATTCGTCTTCTAAGATTATCTTCTACCTCAGGTTTCAATGCAGTTTACTTCAATTTCTGTACAAAACCATAATAAGAGTAAATCAGATTGGATCTTTATGGGGCGCCGAGTTAATCGGCATCTCGTCTGCAGTTATCACTTTGAATGCGGGGCATGCGTGCACTGAGAGCTCCTAGTGGAATCCAGTGTAGACCCAAATCAGAGAGCTCCTAGTGGAACCACTAGGAACCCAGTGTAGACCCAGATCAGAGAGCTCCTAGTGGAACCCAGTGTAGACCCAGATCAGAGAGCTCCTAGTGGAACCCAGTGTAGACCCAGATCAGAGAGCTTCTAGTGGAAACACTAGGAACCCAGTGTAGACCCATATCAGAGAGCTCCTAGTGGAAACCAGTGTATACCCAGATCAGAGAGCTTCTAGTGGAACCACTAGGAACCCAGTGTAGACCCAAATCAGAGAGCTCCTAGTGGAACCACTAGGAACCAAGTGTAGACCCAGATCAGAGAGCTCCTAGTGGAAACCAGTGTATACCCAGATCAGAGAGCTTCTAGTGGAACCACTAGGAACCCAGTGTAGACCCAAATCAGAGAGCTCCTAGTGGAACCACTAGGAACCAAGTGTAGACCCAGATCAGAGAGCTCCTAGTGGAACCCAGTGTAATAATAATAATAATAATAATAAAGACTTTATTTAACGAGAGAACTCATTTGATAAAATCAATCTTCCATGAGGCCCTCAACAGTAACATATATACAAGCACATTAAAAACAATCTAGTAAAAGCTACATACATCTTTAAAGATACATATGGTTACTGGTAGAATTAAAGTATCACTTAATGGTTAGCATAGGGTCTATAATATTTCAAGGTTTTACCCAGATCCCACAAGACGTCAGTGCAAAGTTGGCCCGATATCGCAATGACATTGGGTCCAACCACGATCAGACGCTGTGTGGTAAAGTATATTCACCAGCTATTGTACATATGCATGGAATCGAAATGAAAGGCTATTTAAAACGCTAGGTGTTATTTAGCGGATATACCGTACAAACAGTTGCTTTTAAGATGAAGCACCAAAGCAATTAGCGTCTCATCCAGATTAAAGCTGGTTGATTCACTCTGATTTTCTGTATTAATGGAGACAAATAATGTCTAGCATACAAACGATAAAACATTCAAGAGCAAACTGAAAAAAATGAGTAACAATAAAACTAAGCGAATGAAATGAATGAATTAAATACTTTGTTTAACGAGGGTAGCTCAATTAGTCATAATGACTAACCTACATTGAGGCCCTAGAACAAAAGCATTTTATACAATATACGAAACAGTAAAACACAGATCTATATGCACTCGAAAGCAATGTTCAGAAATTCAGTAGGCCCCCTATTTTTGCGTCTGGATAATTAATAATTGTTGTCTGCTTCAATTTGTAGATTTATTGTTTACGGACACGCAGTTGGATCCTGCTAAAACTCCGAGTAACTTGGCGTCTAATCTGGATCCAAGTGTAGACCCAGATCAGAGAGATCCTAGTGGAACCCAGTGTAGACCCAGATCAGAGGGCTCCTAGTGGAATCCTCTGGTCAGGGTATGTTCTGTTTGTCCTTCAAAATCATGTAGCAAGTCTAACCCTTCCATACCCAGTTAAATACTGATGGACTGGTCATGTAGCAATTCTAACCCTTCCATACTAAGTTAAATACTGATAGGCTAGTCATGTAGCAAGTCTAACCCTTACATACCCAGTTAAATACTGATGGACTAGTCATGTAGCAAGGCTAACCCTTCCATACCCAGTTAAATACTGATGGACTAGTCATGTAGCAAGTCTAACACTTCCATACACAGTTAAATACTGCTGGACTAGTCATGTAGCAAGTCTAACCCTTCCATACCCAGTTAAATACTTATGGACTAGTCATGTAGCAAGTCTAACCCTTCCATACCCACTTAAATACTGATGGACTAGTCATGTAGCAAGCCTAACCCTTCCATACCCACTTAAATACTGATGGGCTAGTCATGTAGCAAGCCTAACCCTTCCATACCCAGTTAAATACTGATGGACTAGTCATGTAGCAAGACTAACCCTTCCATACCCAGTTAAATACTGATGGGCTAGTCATGTAGCAAGACTAACCCTTCCATACCCAGTTAAATACTGATGGACTAGTCATGTAGCAAGACTAACCCTTCCATACCCAGTTAAATACTGATGGACTAGTACTGTAGCAAGACTAACCCTTCCACACCCAGTTAAATACTGATGGACTAGTCATGTAGCAAGACTAGCCCTTCCATACCCAGTTAAATACTGATGGACTAGTCATGTAGCATGACTAACCCTTCCATACCCAGTAAAATACTGATGGACTAGTCCACTATAACATCCAGCGTTAAAACTTCACGTCAAATTGGTTTTCAATGTTTACAACATTTTCGCCCAAAGGGGAAATGTGTTTGCCCTGGTGACACGCCGAGATATTCGGCGTCTTATCTGGATCCAAGCTGTTTGCAAACGCGAGTGAGGTGGAAGATAGCAGGAGAAACTTAACATGGTTTTTCACATTTCAAAAATGATTTACGGAAATGCAAGCAACGCTGTTCAGGACAGGAACGATTGCATTACTTGCGACCCAGCTGAAGGTGGTGTTTAACCCTTTCCTTAATTTAAACGCCTTTAATGCATTTGCAAATAGAGTAGACCCAGATCAGATGGGTCTTAATGGAGCCGTCAGATCAGGGTCTACCCTGTTTTCTGTGATAATATGTATATATATACATATTAAGACCCATCTGATCTGGGTCTACTCTATTTGCAAATGCATGAAAGGCGTTTAAATATTATATATATATATATATATATATATATATATATATATATATATATATATATATATATATATATATATATATATATATATATATATGATTCTACAGTTTCTTTCTGCCTGAGCCAAAACATCCTGTGTAATTATGCGATTAAAAACAACAGATAATAGATATGCATGGTGTTATTATTCCTTTCATGAATATTAAACAGGGAAAGTGTTAAAACGGTAACGCGATTTATATCAGATGTATTTCGAAAATATAGCAATATAGCATTAATATAACCATTTCCCTCGTACAGATGCCTTTTGGTACCTGAACAGACAGAGAAGGCCCAAATCGGAAGGCCTGGTCTGATCAAGATCTGCTGTTAGCTTATGGACTGATATAGATCTGATTCTACAGTTTCCCAAATACACGAAAGTTCCCTGGTTTAACTCTTCTTTTTAAAGTGGTCAATGAATATTGATGAAGTGATAGATTAATGAATATTGATGAAGTGATAGTCAATGAATAGTCAATGAATATTGATGAAGTGATAGTCAATGAATATTGATGAAGTGATAGTCAATGAATATTGATGAAGTGATAGATTCCTGAGGTGAATTGTTTATATAACTACAATGATTTATTCTGTTAGAACGTGTAAACAATTACGTATGAGAAGCAACTCTTTATAGTATTACATGTATCTAGATTATACATAATAGCGCTATCGGCTAAATGATATGCCTCTCTGCAAGTTGATGTTAATATTGGCTGTTGTAAATAACGGTATGTTGACACACCTTACTGCTATTTTATATAATACTGGCTATAATGACATGTTACAGCTACTCTATATAATACTGACTATAATGACCTGTTACTGATACTCTATATAATACTGGCTATAATGACCTGTTACCGCTAATCTATATAATACTGACTATAATAACCTGTTACTGCTATTTTATATAACACTGGCTATAATGACTGTTACTGATACTCTATATAATACTGGCTATAATTACTGATAGTCTATATAATACTGGCTATAATGACCTGTTACTGCTACTCTATATAAAACTGGCTATAATGACCTGTTACTGCTATTTTATATAATACTGACTATAATGGCCTGTTACTGCTACTTTATATAATACTGGCTATAATGACCATGAGCGCATGTATATGTGTGTGAGTATGTATATGTGTGTGAGTATGTATATGTGTGTGAGTATGTATATGTGTGGGCGTATGTATATGTGTGGGCGTATGTATATGGAGGGCGTATGTATATGTTTGTGAGTATGTACATGTATATGTGTGTGAGTATATATGTGTTGGCGTATGTATATGTAGGGCGTATGTATATGTGTGAGCGTATGTATATGTATAAGTATGTATATGTGTGGACGTATGTATATGTGTGGGCGTATGTATATATGTGGACGTATGCATATGCGTGAGTATGTATATGTGTGGACGTATGTATATGTGTAATCGCACTTGATTTGTGCTTCTGGTGTTGCTGTGGATTTCGTGTGCGACAACTCCAGCCTGACTTCTGTTCTACTTTCGTGTGCGACACACCAACCTGACTTCTGTTCCACTTTCGTGTGCGACAACTCCAGCCTGACTTCTGTTCCACTTTCGTGTGCGACAACTCAAGCCTGATTTCTGTTCTACTTTTGTGCTGTAAAGCATATACATGTACAGTAAATTATCGCTAATACAACCACTCAAAAGATGTATAATACTGCTATTACGTTAATAAGTTATGTTGTGACATTTGCGAGACTTTACTGCATATGATCATGGAAGTAACGAACAAATGAAACTGAATAGTTTGGTTCCCTTTACCCTATAAATACGACTGTTATCGCGTTGACACAGATCTAGCCGTTCCTGTATGAGTCGTTTGATAAGGGTATGGCCTGTTTGATAAATGTTAATGGTGCAGCTGTAACTAATGCGTTGATGAATGTTAATGGTGCAACTGGAACTAATGCGTTGATAAATGTTAATGGTGCAACTGTAACTAATGCGTTGATGAATGTTAATGGTGCAGCTGTAACTAATGCGTTGATGAATGTTAATGGTGCAGCTGTAACTAATGCGTTGATGAATGTTAATGGTGCAGCTGTAACTAATGCGTTGATGAATGTTAATGGTGCAACTGGAACTAATGCGTGGATGAATGTTAATGGTGCAACTGTAACTAATGCGTTGATAAATGTTAATGGTGCAGCTGTAACTAATGCGTTGATAAATGTTAATGATCTGCTTATTTCTTACATGTATATTCATGGGGCAATGGGTTAAGACGTATGACCAAAGAATAAGACGGAACTGATGTAAATGTTTACACGTTTACACTATCCAATGTACATTATATAGAGGGTATTGTAAACCTGGCGTTTACAAGTGATGGTGGGCATTGATATACTATTGAAATCACTAAAATGCCTACAAAAACTAAAATGTAAAACTAATAAGTTTTAAAGTGTAATACTATTGATGTAGTATACAGAAATCTCTATCAATTTTGTTGCTGAATGATGCTTTCGTGGATATGCCATAAAATTGAAATTTATAATGAATTGTAATGAACTACAACGTTTACTACAAATACTTTAACTAATTTGTGTGAAAGGCGGAAAATATCTTTAATATTCTAAAAGCTCTTTCTTTTATATATATATATATATATATATATATAAAATACTTTTATTCATTCCACTTTCGTATTCTTATTTATTTATATAGTTTTAACAATCCAAGTGGTGTATTACTATTGTAAATTAATGTCTTATCTGACTTTTCAGGATATTCATATTATATGTGTTTAGTTCAACACGTTTTAAATGATGCTATCTGTTTTGCAGTGTCTTTTAGGTCGAAAACGGCCGGGCATCAATACCTAATGATGAATTGCATAAAATGTGTATGTTTTATATATCTACAAGCAAGGTTTTACGCAAGCGTAAAATGGCTGCGTAACATGTATTTAAGCAGGATAGAAGAAAAAGAGGGAGCAATATTGTTTAGTACTTTTAATCAACAGATACATTGGGAAAACATGACTGTTATGTATGAATTAATACATGTAGCAGAAACGGGGGAATGTTTTAATGAGCCATGATGCATAATACCTGTATTTGACACCAATAATACACATTACGTCACAGATCAATGCTATTAATTTGCTGAAACACACTGACGTAGAAACCATTATCACATTAAGTGATGTTCACAAGGCATACAAACTCCCATACTTACAGTCTACATGAAATTATTTCAATAGGTCGCCTCGACTTTTTCACTTATATTGTCCCCAAATTAATAGCAGGTTAGTATAAGATAATTATACATTTAAGTTGAAGCAAATTCATGCACAATGGATTGGTGAAATATGCAAAACGGTCAACAAAACCACGAGTAAAAGATCTCAGATATATAACTTTAACAAAGCCAAAATGCTGACAAATGACTTATATTTTTATGTACAAAACCATGTACAAAATGGTTTTAAACCAAAAAGCATGTATACTAAGGGTGCTAAGAAAATATGAGAGAAAAAATAATTCAGCTTCCACCGAGGATCGAACCCACGACCTCACTTTTCTTAGTCCATCGTTATAACCCTTAGAATACGCTGACAGCTATGATTAGGGCTGTGATTTTAATCAGTTATACCTAATTCACTAGCATTTTCACTGAAACTGGATCATGGCAGAAAAGAAAGAAATAACCCCGACAAAAATATGCTGAAAAAAATATATGAATCAAAATAAATAAAATAAATTAATATATATAAATAAAAACTTGTCTCACAGTAAACCATAGTTATTAAAAAGATTGTCTTTTATAGAAACACAGGACCGCAGAAACGCATGGTCAAAATTCAAAGCCGTATAAGTTTGGGCTGCTTTCGCAGCCCAATAAATGATTGTATTGATGCATGCCCCTTTAATAAACTATTATGTCTGTTTCAGAATTTTATAAACGAAGAATACAACGGGACTTGTGAAGATATTTTACAATATATATCATACTTTATACAAAGGATATCGTAAATGTGGCGAAAAAAGTCAGTGACTGTGTATATTGATACGCTTATATTGAAATCACGTTAATAGTTGTGGACATTGGTACACAAATATTGAAATTACGTTAATGTCTGCGGACATTGATACACTTATATTGAAATCACGTTAGTGACTGTAGACATTGATACACTTATATTGAAATCACGTTAGTAACTGTGGACATTGATACACTTATATTGAAATCACGTTAGTGACTGCAGCCATTGATACAATTATCACGTTAGTTACTGTGTACATTGATACACTTATATTGAAATCACGTTAGTGACTGTGGACATTGATACACTTATATTGAAATAACGTTAGTGACTGTGGACATTGATACACTTATATTGAAATCACGTTAATGTCTGTGGACATTGATACACTTATACTGAAATCACGTTAGTAACTGTGGACATTGATACACTTATATTGAAATCACGTAAATGTATGTGGACATTGATATACTTATATTGAAATCACGTTAGTGACTGTAGACATTGATACACTTATATTGAAATCACGTTAGTGACTGTAGACATTGATACACTTATATTGAAATCACGTTAGTGACTGTGGACATTGATACACTTATATTGAAATCGCGTTAGTGACTGTAGACATTGATGCACTTATATTGACATCACGTTAGTGACTGTAGACATTGATACACTTATATTGAAATCACGTTAGTGACTGTAGACATTGAAAACACTTATATTGAAATCACGTTAGTGACTGTGGACATTGAAACACTTATATTGAAATCACGTAAGTAAATGTGGACATTGGAACACTTATATTGAAATCACGTTAATGTCTGTGTACATTGATACACTTATATTGAAATCACGTTAGTAAATGTGGACATTGAAACACTTATATTGAAATCACGTTAATGTCTGTGGACATTGAAACACTTATATTGAAATCACGTTAGTAAATGTGGACATTGAAACACTAATATTGAAATCACGTTAATGTCTGTGGACATTGATACACTTATATTGAAATCACGTTAGTGACTGTAGACATTGATACAGTTATATTGAAATCACGTTAGTGACTGTAGACATTGAAACACTTATATTGAAATCACGTTAGTAAATGTGGACATTGAAACACTTATATTGAAATCACGTTAATATCTGTGGTCATTGATACACTTATATTGAAATCACGTTAGTGACTATAAACATTGAAAACACTTATATTGAAATCACGTTAGTGACTGTGGACATTGATACACTTATATTGAAATCACGTTAGTGACTATAGACATTGAAACACTTATATTGAAATAACGTTAGTGACTGTGGACATTGATACACTTATATTGAAATCACGTTAGTGACTGTAGACATTGATACACTTATATTGAAATAACGTTAGTGACTGTGGACATTGATACACTTATACTGAAATCACGTTAGTGATTACGGACATTGATGCACTATATACTGAAATAACGTTAATGTCTGATACACTTATACTGACATCACGTTAGTGACTGTAGACATTGATGCACTATATACTGAAATAACGTTAGTGATTGCGGACATTGATGCACTTATACTGAAATAACGTTAGTGACTGTGGACATTGATGCACTTATACTGAAATCACGTTAGTGACTGTGGACATTGATACACTTATAATGCATTTGCAAACAGAGTACACCAAGATCAGACGGCGCCTGTATTCTATTTTGCACAAGTGTTATGTTTAACATGAGCAGTTCTGTGAATAATTATTCGTTGTGAATAAAATTTGACAAAATGAATATGTGGTGAATTATCGACATCTTAATTTGCAATTTGTAAATACACAGCATTTACTCCATAAATACGCCCTTTAACGCCCTTGCAAATAGAGTAGATCCAGATCAGACGGATCTTCTATGAGTCGTGTATTCAGATTCTGCTCAGGCTGCTTATGAAATTATATAGATCTGATCCTAAAGGATCCTTGGCTAAACAAAACTGTGTTCATAATGCAATTACATTTGTATAAGAATTTAGCTAATAAAAATTCATGATGTCATAATGTCTTATATGAAATTCATGATGTCATAATGTCTTATATGAAATTCATGATGTCATAATGTCTTATATGAAATTCATGGAGTAAAGGGTCATACAAATGTGGGTAACTCGTTTTTATAGGAATCTATAATGGAGTCTGTAAGATTGCCACCAATGATAGTCCTATACCAGTGTCGTGAATAACAACCACATCTTGATAGAAACATGAGACATAAAACAGGCAATACTCCTTTGCCTTATGAATGTTCGTGTAGGAATTAATCACTGCATGAATATATTGATTGACGTGTTATGATACTATGTGAACACAAGGAATGCATGAATATATTGACTGACGTGTTATAATGTTATATGAACACAAGGACTGCATGAATATATTGACTGACGTGTTATAATGCTATATGAACACAAGGACTGCATGAATATATTGACTGGCGTGTTATAATGCTATATGAACACATGGACTGCATGAATATATTGACTGGCGTGTTATAATGCTATATGAACACAGGGACTGCATGAATATATTGACTGGCGTGTTATAATGCTATATGAACACAAGGACTGCATGAATATATTGACTGGCGTGTTATAATGCTATATGAACACAAGGACTGCATGAATATATTGACTGGCGTGTTATAATGCTATATGAACACAAGGACTGCATGAATATATTGACTGGCGTGTTATAATGCTATATGAACACAAGGAATGCATGAATATATTGACTGACGTGTTATAATGTTATATGAACACAAGGACTGCATGAATATATTTACTGGCGTGTTATAATGCTTTATGAACACAAGGACTGCATGAATATATTGACTGGCGTGTTATAATGCTATATGAACACAAGGACTGCATGAATATATTGACTGGCGTGTTATAATGCTATATGAACACAAGGACTGCATGAATATATTGACTGGCGTGATATAATGCTATATGAACACAAGGACTGCATGAATATATTGACTGGTGTGTTATAATGCTATATGAACACAAGGACTGCATGAATATATTGACTAGCGTGTTATAATGCTATATGAACACAAGGACTGCATGAATATATTGACTGGCGTGTAATAATGCTATATGAACACAAGGACTGCTGCATGAATATATTGACTGGCGTGTTATAATGCTATATGAACACAAGGACGTTTGACTATGACAGACACTGTGGAATCAGATTTATATTGTTCAATAAGCAAACAAAGCAGATCCTTATCTGGCGATTTCTGTCGGAGCTTTTTGATCTGTATCTACTCTGTTTGCAAATCCGGGGAAGGATACACAAGCTGTCTGGTCAGGTGATCAGGTAGCTCCTACACAAGCTGTCTGGTCAGGATCTCTCCGTCGCAACTGCGTCAATATGAGTCAATACAACTGCTGCTATGTTCTGGGTTAGACCACTATAAACAATGTGATTTGTGTCCACGTCCTTATGAAATATCGACAGATTTTCAAAGTGATCCAGATCAGATCCGTTTGAAATTAGGATTTGATGACGCTTAACGTTGCTCTATCTGTGTTAAACCATAGAGTATCACATTACGATACTTTTGCAGAAAACCACGTAAGTCGTAAACAGTTTCTTATTTTATGAATTACACAGGTTTCTTTTGTCGTTTCTTGTCAAACAAGAGAAAAACTAAACCGTAACCTATTATAGCAAGTATATCATCAGAGATGTTATCTTTGAATTAATACACTCTGATTCCTATACGCGATAATTATGGTATCTGGTTTCATGGCATTTTATTTAAGTGCTATGGAGGACAGGAAAGAACCACATGCAATCTAATATTTTCATTATCATGGTGATATAAAAGAAAATTTACAGCCTATATCGCGTTTACGTTTAGAATGATACTGTGAAATAGAAATGGCGAAGGCCAAGTGTTTGTTTCCAAATGAGACACCCGGCAACTGGGTGTCTTAGTTTGGTCTACACGGTTTGAAGCCAGCTTGTATAGCGAGTAAATCGCCAATGATCTTTAACGAGAAATAACCAAGATATTTGGCAGACGACAGTTGGCTCTGCAGGCAAATAGCTAACCCTTTCGCCGCCAAATAAAATTCGTCTGCCTAGAGCATTGTTTGATTCAAGTTTCAAAGTCGAGTGTTTTTAATTTCTTTTCAAAGTACATATTCATGATCCAAACTGATATCGAACCAAATGAGACTCGGCATATCACCTGCGTCCAAACTGTTATCACATATTCTCAATAGAGTTATTGTAGCCGTTTAGTATTAAATAACGAAATAATCTCTAGTGTAGCATTTCATACGCAAAATTAACAAGAAACCACTAATATTACTATGAAAATTACCTGGTACACAAGCGACCATTTTTAAATGATTTCATATTACTGTTTTACCTGCTATAAAATTATGTCTGCTACAACTCCAATCTGTAACAATTATGTCTGCTACAACTCCAATCTGTAACAATTATGTCTGCTAAAACTTCAATCTGTAGCAATTTTCACTTACTCGTGATTCGTTCAAGCTTTTGAGAAACTATTGACCAAGTGTCAAACAGCTATATGAACCTGATGAGATGCCAAGTCACTCGACGTCTCATCAGGATCCAGACCGTTTGCAAATGTCAGGTAAACCGTTATTAGCAGGCAAAGTGTTTATGTTGAAATTTCGAACTAGAATGGTCCGTCCTTGCTCAAAGGTACATTCAGTGATAATGACTAAACATTGCAAGAGTATTTTGAATGGCAAACAGTGCAGACCCTGGTCAGAGGGCTCATGTAGGATCCCCTGATCTGGGTCAACACTGTTTGTAAATACTGCTACACACCCGCGATCAAAGAGCGATCCGATGGCCATTTGCAAACAGCTTGTATCATACGAGAAGCCAAGTAACTCGGACTGTCATCAGGATCCAAACTGTTTGACAATCTGACAATGGTTTTGAGAAGTACATGTACCAGACTGTTTGACAATCTGACACTGGTTTTGAGAAGTAACAGAAGATTTCAGCTGTTTGGCGCTCAGTTAGTAAAAAACTGAATGGAAGTAAGTGAAATATTCCCCTGCTTGAACAGAAGTAAGTGAAATATTCCTCTGATCAGAGTTTGACAAGATTGAACAGAAGTAAGTGAAATATTCCCCTGATCAGAATTTGACAGGGCATTTAGATAATGTATTTTCAAAACAGGTTTATGTAATCTGTAATACACATGTTTAAGTTATAGTCTGTCCATAGTTCGTATAAAACAATCGTCACCAAAAGTTATACACATACTCATATCATTTAAATAATGCTTACAGCCTTTCTCACAACAGTACATATATATTATATATTCAGCTAAATATTTATTTATCTGAATACTGCTAAATCCTTACAATACTGCCAACATTTTAGGAGACGGAAAACGTTGTCGATCTTTGTTGAAATTAACGCACATATTCGGCTAAGCTTCGATTGACTTCATACCGGAACAACACTTTGAATATTGATGAGTAAATCATAACAAAATGGAACAGTCTGAAATGAAGAACACAGAACATTAAATTTAACGTCCATTGTTATGAAATAGTCGACCTACACTGAACCGACTATGTCCTGTATACAATAAGTTTACATAATTGAGCTACTGAAAATAACACCAGACAAGTACATGTAGATCTATATTCAAGCTGGATACCAACTCGTTTCTCTCCTTCTCCAAGAACAAAATGTACTGATATGACTCGTTTCTCTCCTTCTCCAAGTACTGATACTCGGCCTGTACCGGATTTGTGTTTTCTTCTTTTTTTTCAGCAAACCAAACTCTACGCTATAAGGCCTGGTTGTGTAGCATTGCCAAATATAGTAAACTCCCATCTCAAGCGACCACTGTATGAAGAACCATAGATGTCTTTAAAAACTGGTGGCACGTTACCGCTGGACGAAAGTTATGAAGAAAGTTTCTGCGGGAGCTTCCTGCATAAATTCCGTCCTGCATTGAGCTACCACCTGCATTTAAGACTCAAAATTAGAATTTGTTTTGGTTGTTGCTTTACAGGCGGTTTACTGTTTTACCAACGCAACCCAGAAATCGAACACTTATAATCGACCAACTCATTCAACTAAACTGGAGGTTTAAATAACGCCTAAATATTTATTAATATGTCTGTATTTTGATCATATGTTACAATTTCAGTGTTTCTCCGACACAATTTACATATTGAATTTTAAATATGCAGCCTAGTGCATGTATAGTCTGACGTGATCTAGTTGTTGTCGAGCGATTTGGCTTTTAACACTTTTTTGATAATTAGTGTAATATTTAAGACATAGATACCTTACACAGCAGTCTGAAATATATAAAATATCGTATGCTCATAATAAGATTAATAACTTTCTTCTATTTCAAGGCTCGTTTCCAATTACCCCCATTACCCCCATACGACTTAGATACCCCCTTTGACATCTTTGCATACAGAGTAGACGCAGATCAGACGGTTCCTACGGGAGTCGTCTGATGAGGGCTTGCTCAGCTTGCATGTAGACTGATATAGATTAGACTACTGTTTCTGCCGTGTTCTAAGTTATTTTGTTACATGAATGCTCATCACGCACAGGGTTCAATATGTTTCACTACATTATCGTGTCCCATTGGTTTACAGTGAAATCTCGAACACTCAAATACCTACCATTATTGATCTTTAACACAGGTGGCAGCTTAATGTATGGTGAAAGTCATGCAAAAATATCCTACAGGAGCTTTCTGCATGACTTTCACCATGCATTAAGCATCCACCTGCCTACAAAGACATAAATGCCTCGTTACTAAAATTTCGTAGTATGGAGTTTTGACTGTGTTTGCACTTTCTATAACGCCTTTATTTTCAGTTGAATCTGTTTACTTATGGCACCACCCGTCAAATCCTAATAGAATTCATTACTTTTGATTTGAGAATAATTGCGAAACATCAACAAATCTTTATTGAAAGGCGCTTCTAGCGACAAGGCACACATTGAACCCAAAAGGAGTTTTATTACCCGCACGTGTTTCATTGCGGCCAATTAGATTTCAATTTTGTGTGGACTTAACACCTAGGAGCAGTCTAATTCACAGGATTCAATTGTTTATGTATTAGTGGACAATGGTAGAAGACAGACCACATGCGTGGACAGTGTTGTGGCATACTGGACAAAAGATGACCACTGTCAAAAAGTCAGAACAAGACGACTTAACATTGTTAACGTGGGGATCCATTCAATTTGAAATAAACACCTGTTAATTCCGAAGGGTTTAGCACGCCACTTGGCAAGTCTTTATTTCGCGTGTCTTAAAACAAACATTCCAAACGAAAAGGTAGGCTTAATTTCAACTTAATGCCTGACAAGTTTCGACTGAAGATATCTTTATTGCCTTTGATTTCAATTTAACAATTGAACTGTCTTGACAATATAAATAAAGATGTTGATGTTATTGGAACCCCACAAGTCTTGTCCACACATACACTATAATGAGTAAACGTATTTCCGCAGCTAAATAATCCTCAACAACTCCGTGCCAAAATATCGTAGTTTTTTTTAACAACTTTTCTTGTTAATGAAATTTGACTTATTCGCATTTCTTTAATGTGTTCTTGTTGCTGTTTTTACCTGGTTCACTTGTAACTGCGCTCGATCGTTACATATTTCATTCTGATCTGAGAATGCTGGCTGAATGAATACTATTTGTAAGAATTTTAAAGGACTGTTAGGCGACTTTAACATCAACTGCACTGTAGATTAATGGTCATAATTAATGTTGTCGCACAACTGCTATCATTACATATAAAATGAACTAGACATTGTTTAAACCCAAGGCTTTTTCATGGACCAATGTTATGACTTATGGTATGTGATCTACTTTAGTGTCTGGCTAATGAATCCACGTGACTTGTTAACAAACAATACTATAAAACCATCTCGTTGCTGCATGCAGGGCAAATGTCATACACAAAGCTCCCAAGGGGTATTTCTAAATCACTTTTCTCCTGCATTAAGCTACCACCTACTTTAAATCTGGATTTAGACATATTTTAAGCTATCGTGTTATCGGCACACTACTGTACTTGATTAGCTTAACATTAATGTCTGGGGGGACGATGTATCCAGTCAAACTAGATAATGTCTGGGGGACGAGGTATCCAGTCAAACTAGATAATGTCTGGGGGACTAGGTATCCGGTCAAACTAGATAATGTCTGGGGGGACTTGGTATCCAGTCAAATCAGATATGTGATTTGATAGTTATTTCCTTTTTTGTAGATCGCGCAGATGAAATATTAACCCTTTACCTGATAAAGCATCGTGTCGGCGCCTTTGCAAATAGAGTAGATCCAGATGAGATAGTTCATTCAAGAGCCATATGGATGAGGGTCTACTCTGTTTAGTATCTGTGAAGGACACACATTTCTGTGTTCATAATTTATGCTATAATATATATATTAATTCAGTGACTACTCATGATGTTATTATTTCTGACATGAAAATCCACCAGGTAAATAGCTAACTGGTAATGAATGGTTAGGCACTCTGATTATGTTATTGAAAATAACTCTCTGCTTTGAGAATTGTACCGATCTATATTGTTTACAAACTAAATTGCGTCTTAGGTAGCAACCGGTGCTAGTGTTTATTTGTTATTATCAATTGACAATATTTCAAATGCGCATATATGAACACATATTGTGCATCGATTTCTTATATTTGTTTGGTGTTTAAAAAGTTATTTATCATGAACTCCAGATTAATTTCTCATGTAGACAGTAATGGGTCCTTATTTTCAATTCACTTAAACTGTGAAAGCTGCATTGGGTATCCTCTAATCCCAAAGTACCTGTAGAACTCAGTCCTTTCTATCATAAGACATCTGTTGACCAGTCCTCTGTATGCACTCTTGACAACCAGCATATTATTGGAAGGGGTCAAGCGCTGTACCACCAGGAAAGGGTCAAGGGTCCAGTGCGGTCCAAAATGGTTAGCGTCACCTCCAGGTCTTTAGGCCGACTGTTAACGACCCGCGTCACTTGACATTTAAGTCACGTGGTATTGAACGTGAAACACTTAATGAGACAGATTATCAATCAGCGTGACGGTGGCTGTTTGTGTGTGACAAGAAGACAATTCTGTATCTGGATGAAGCACGGACACGAGGTCATTGTGGAAACAACTTACCCTTTACCCCCCGTGAATATTCATGTAAGAAATAATGATATCATGACTATTATTTCGCTGATTTTAGTAATAGTGAATGAATTCAGAATTGTTTGACTTTAGCAGAAACTGCAGAATCGGGTTTATATACGTCCATAAGCAAACAGAACAGATGCTGCTCTGGGTTTACTCTGCTGATGTGTCGAAATGCGTCTCTTTGGGGGAAAGGGTTAACACGCCGAACTGTTAACTAAATACTTTCGATGTGTCTGCAAACTTTAATGTAACCATATGGCGAGGTTCAATTGCAGTACAGTAAAGTCTCGCTAATACGACAGCTTAACCCTTTACTCCATAAATACGCCTTTCTACGCCTACAGGAGCCGTCTGATCAGGGTCTGCTCTGCTTGCATATGATATACTATAGATGTGATTCTACAGTTTCTACTATGGCCTATATTTCTCATGTCCATGTGGCATTATAAAAATCTAATTAATAGTCATTATTTCTTACACGAATATTAAAGGAGTTAAGGGTTAAAACAAGCCTAAATATGTATTTTTAAAACAGGTGTTAGCTTCATGCAAAGACAAAGGCGATACAGGAAGTTCCAATAGCAGTTTTCTGTATCACAGTTGTCCTGCATTAAAGGAACCGCGGTTGCCTTACTATCTCTTATGTTAATAAAGCACACAGTTGCTTTACTGTCACCTATGTTAATAAAGCACACAGTTGCTTTACTGTCACCTATGTTAATAAAGCACACAGTTGCTTTACTGTCACCTATGTTAATAAAGCACACAGTTGCTTTACTGTCACCTATGTTAATAAAGCACGCGGTTGCTTTACTATCTCTTATGTTAATAAAGTTCGCAGTTGCTTTACTGTCGCCTATGTTAATAAAGCACACAGTTGCTTTACTGTCACCTATGTTAATAAAGCACACAATTGCTTTACTGTCACCTATGTTAATAAAGCACGCGGTTGCTTTACTGTCACCTATGTTAATAAAACGCACAGTTGCTTTACTGCCACCTATGTTAATAAAACACACAGATGCTTTACTGTCGTCTATGTTAAAAAAGCACACATGTGCTTTACTGCCACCTATGTTAATAAAACACACAGATGCTTTACTGTCGTCTATGTTAAAAAGCACACAGGTGCTTTACTGCCACCTATGTTAATAAAGCACACAGTTGCTTTGCTGTCTCCTATGTTAATAAAGCACGCAGTTGCTTTACTATCTCTTATGTTAATAAAGCGCTAAGTTGCTTTACTGCCACCTATGTTAATAAAGCAAACAGTTGCTTTACTGTCACCTATGTTAATAAAACACGCAGTTGCTTTACTGCCACCTATGTTAATAAAACACACAGTTGCTTTACTGTCACCTATGTTAATAAAGCACACGGTTGCTTTACTGTCACCTATGTTAATAAAGCACGCAGTTGCTTTACTGCCACCTATGTTAATAAAACACACAGTTGATTTACTGTCACCTATGTTAATAAAGCATACAGTTGCTTTACTGTCACCTATGTTAATAAAGCACGCAGTTGCTTTACTGCCACCAATGTTAATAAAACACACAGTTGCTTTACTGTCACCTATGTTAATAAAGCGCGCAGTTGCTTTATTGTCTCTTATGTTAATAAAGCACGCAGTTGCTTAAGCGATAATCTACTGTATCATACAATTGTTAATTATAAAACTCACTTATCTACTTCATGGGCAATGTTTCTATCGTGATTATGTTCTAGAACAAAGTACTAGTGCGCGGAGTTAACAGAACAGAACAGATAATTTATTAAAGACTTGTACATAGTACATCGTCATAATATACATACAGAATATCAAAACATTTTGAAAAGATAAGTATGTCAAAACATTTTGATTGCAAAAAAACACACGCAATCTTCGAACTTGGCTTTATTCTTTGTATCGATAGGAGAGTTAATAGTATAGATAAATAACATTTTTGTTTAATGTGTGCATAGAAAGAAACTGACTTGAACCTGTTCAGAATTAATTCGATATATTATTAAGATGTTTATTTCTTTTGTCTGTTGCACACTTTAAATATAATGCTAATTTATACAAGATATCTTTATTTGCAGTTTTCATTAAACCGTTAAATTTAAAAACAGATGGTCTTTCATAATAACATCTTTGTAGATATTGTTCTCTTACTTCTTTATAGAGAGGACAAATACAAATAAAATGATATGCGTCCTCAAGATCATGCATATTACAACATAAACAATATCTTTCATGTCGTGGTAGTTGTACTCTTCCGAATCTACCGGTATGAATTCTTAAAGAATGTGCAGACAATCTATAGCGTGATATAAATAAACGTAAATCATACGGAAGTTTATCTTAATATACACTTCGTATATAAAATGTTCTTTGAAATGTTTATATTCGTCTAATACAGGACTTCGCTCAATAGCCGCTGACCACTCTTGGATGAAACAGTCGACAACTCGTTGTCTAAAAACTGAGTGAAATTTTGACACATTAATAATATCAACATTTGCAAATACGTTGGAGAAGCCGTAATCATCTAATAACTTTTTAACATTTGAAACCCAGTTTTTATAGCCTAATTGACAATCCTCCAATCCCAGTTCATACAGTTTCTTTAAAATTATATTTTCAGATTTACAAACTTTACACCAATACCTAATAATTCTACAGTAACGGGCAATATATAATGGATATCTCGCTAATTCGCCATATACGCCAACAGAACAACAAGTTGTACGTACATTAAGAAGACGCTTACATAACTTTAGATGTATTCTCTCTAATTTTTTCGACTTTGTAAACCCCCACACTTCAGAGGAGTAATTTAAAATCGATCCAACAAATGCATCGAATAACTGGCATAAAACTTTTGGTTTAAGTGGGACTGTTTTACAATTAATAAATAGCGTATTTAGCGCTCTGACTGCTTTACCTATAACAATAAACATTGATTCGTTTTACAACAACTTTCTACTTAAATAAACATGTTATTAAATTAATACCAAGCATCCACTTTTGAACGACTTTTGTGACATTTTTAAAATAAGTGTCTGATAAGAATTTAAAAAAAAATCACCTATACATGTATATATACAGGAAAAACCATATATATACAGTTTACAGATGACAAACTTTATTTTAGTTTTACTTTATATGCAAACCGATACAATAAGAACGGTGAACTCTGTTTTTGCCGTGTTCGCATGTTAATCAACACTTCTTAAGCCTTTCCTTAATACAAACGCTTTTTCACACCTTTTCAAACAGAGTAGGCTCAAGTTAGACGGCCCCTGTTGGAGCCGTCTGATCAGGGTCTGCTCTGTTTGCTTATGGCATTATAACTGGTCTGACTCTAGGTTTTCTACCAATACCAAAAAACGTCCTTTGTACATATGTAAATCTAGCTGTTAAATATTCATGATGTCATTATTTCTTACATAAATATTCAACAGGAAAAGGGTTAAAAAGTAACCGAATATTTACCCACTGATGATATTTCACCCTACATGCCTCTTAAACATTGGTTATCCTCTATCATATCAAACGGATTACATCCCAAATGATGCTTGTCAACAAAATCCTATCCTCATTCTACCTTTTCACAAGACCGCGCTAATTCTAAGCCCCGTGAAATCTATCGGCGCCGACACCACATCGCGAACATCACTTCTAAAAATCATTTTAATAATATCATCCATACAAATACAGGGTCATTGAGCAAAGTGAATGGGTAAGTCTATCGAAAGAGCAGTGCGAGTGTATAGGCTGAGGTTGATTAGTCAATTTGTTAACAGGCCTTTGAATTGATTTATGTCCTAGCCTATTAAATGAAAATCTTGTTGATTTAGATGCCTACAGAAATATGATTTCCTATTAACCACATACCTCGTCGATAAACGAAAGACGACGGGACATTGTCAAGTTTCTTTATGCTGTTGCAGTGGATCGTGAAGAGGGCCATATTCGGATAGTGGGGCTGGGAGTCTGGGTAGCGTACAAATTGTGGAACATGCTAGGAAACCACCGATCCAGCCTGACGACACCTCAAAAGATGTTGGACATGATATGGCTACCCTGTGTTGGAGCCAAATAACAAACAAGTGTCTGAGGACAAAACAAGTCCGAAAGCAAGCCCTCAAGGGTACAATGAACATGATTTATGATTACGATTACCATTATAAACCATTCACCAGACGCGTAGATTGTATGATTATTTGGCAGTTTAATCAACATTTCTGTACCCAAAAAATTATTATTGGTTTTATTCAAACAAAATATTAACATTTAATTCAATACCTATTCTAGAAATACATTACAAACTTAGATACTTTACTTGGCAAATTGGACGCGTTATGTGCTTCTTCTGTTAGATATAAAGCAAAATGTGCATAGATAAATTCGCTGGAATATACGAATCTACCATGAATATTCATGTAGGATATGAATATCTCATCCGAGGGTCAGTGAATTACCTGGCCACGAGACTCTCTTCCCCCCCCCCCCCCCCCCCCCAAACAACACACAATTTCTTCCTTTCAAAGCGCTGTTTTCCTATTTGATTGTGGCCGTCTCCGTGTGAATGTTCGTCTCAACTACTGTCTGCTTATACCACGGAAAGAAATCGGCATTCTAAAGTACATACGTAAGTATATAGCGATAAATAAAAATATCCATTGCCCCGGAATTCCTTTCTCTTAGAATAAGCTGGCTAAAGATACGCGTCAGCTTTGACCGTACGTAATAATTTTAACCGTCATTTTAAATTTATGTGAAGCGACCCTTCGAGAAGAAATTGATAAAACAAAATGAAATACCATACTCTTCCAACGCTTTTATCCATATCATAGCATAGCATTTATATGTATTACATCTGAGTGAAAACCAACAACAAATAAAGAGGGATAGTAACAAAAACTTTGGGTTATTTTTCGAATTTGACATAATATGCATAATATACCGTATATAACATGTGACGCCATGTAATAGCAAGTGACATGCCATATACGCATATCTCCCACGTGCGAAGGTGGGAGAAAATAATTTCTTGAAGGACATTGTGCACACTGATTTCTCAATGATAATGGGTGTTTGAAATCAAAACTTACCACTTTTAATTCAAATCAAAAAGACTAAATAGGTATATATGTGAACGAGTCGTGGTAAATATTTCAAGGACGTTGGTCAATACTATGATAACAAGTGCCTATGAGGTGAGTAATCACTAGGTGAGCCAAGTTCTGTGTCTCATCACCAACTAATCAGTTCAACACAATGAGCGTGATTTTCAAAAGAATATTAATCAGTCAAACATCATATTAACAACATTATTAACAAGGGAATTAAACCGTATAATCAGATCAATGTCATTTCATAAACAAACAGAACAGTCTCCTACAGGGCCCGTGTGACCTGGGTCTACTCTGTTTTGAAAGTAGTGAAAGGATATTTGTAGGAAGGAAAGAGTTAAAGCATGTACATATAGTTTTGATAATTCTGTGCCAAGCCCGTCGGTTTGGTCGTCAAGTTTTATCTTCGTCGACCGCTGTTTATTTGCCCCCAGCCCAGAACTTGTAAACTTTCGTGTCAGTATGGCAACCACAACACATTAATAACAAATTTGACACAATTAGACAAACTGAAGGCGTAAATTATGCTAACTGCCCAAACTGTTTACACTATCCGATAATATCACAGACGCTTGTTTTAAGCCGGGTAATTGCCATTTATGGTCAATGGCTGAAAACCGATCAACATGTCTTTACCAACAAGATTAGCGACCAAATAAACAGCTAGCCCGTTGTATTTATCTTCAGATATCTGAGGATCTGTGTCGTTGGTCTTGTTGATGCCTTTAATTCTATTGTATGACATTTTATCCGTTAATAGACGATTTGCAGACAACGAATTGTGGCGATAGGCATCCACGGAACGGTCGCAAAAGATGGCGCAAATTGCGCCTAGAGAAAATTGACCGTTGGTGATATTCGCGTGTGGACCAAACAACACAAAACAGACATGATAAATGAAAAGTTAGTCATGATAAATATGTAAGTAGTGCTGAACGTTTATAATCAACAGTATGGTGAGGCGCCTCGGTAATTGATTTATATGCCCATCCATTCAAAACGTTACCACTGTTAAGTGAATCCATGTTTATCCATCCGTTTGTTTGCTTGCTAGACCGAGACCTGACACAGCATAATATTAGTTTCAATCCTTTACTTCATGAATATTCATATAGGAAATTATGACATCATGAATTGTAATCAGCCGAAGTGTTACAATGGCGTATGGACACAGGATATTTTGACGAAGGCAGATATTATAGAACCAGGTCTACATGTATATTATTTCATAAGAAATTAGAGAAGGCTCTGATCTGAAAGCACTTGCCTCTGAGATAATAATTACTTTGTATAAGGTTTTATCGCAATTATAGAAATGCACAAGCAGGTCATGCATAGAAAGTGTTAGTAACGTCATAGTCACTGAAATTCACGATGTATCACTCACATGAAAGCCACCATGTTCAAATATATCATCATGTCTCATACACAGTATGCCTCACTATAGTGACCACATATATCATCTTGTCTCATACACAGTATGCCACACTATAGTGACACAGTATGCCACACTATAGTGACCACATATATCATCTTGTCTCATACACAGTATGCCACACTATAGTGACCACATATATAATCTTGTCTCATACACAGTGTACCTCACTATAGTGACCATATATAGTGACCACATATATCATCTTGTCTCATACACAGTATACATCACTAAAGTGACACAGTATACCTCACTATAGTGACCACATATATCATCATGTCTCATACACAGTATACCTCACTATAGTGACACAGTATACCTCACTATAGTGACCACATATATCATCTTGTCTCATACACAGTATACATCACTATAGTGACACAGTATACCTCACTATAGTGACCACATATATCATCTTGTCTCATACACAGTATACATCACTATAGTGACACAGTATACCTCACTATAGTGACCACATATATCATCTTGTCTCATACACAGTATACCACACTATAGTGACCACATATATCATATTGTCTCATACACAGTATACCTCACTATAGTGACCACATAACTCTTTACCACGTGACTATTAATCAAATACTGACTAGATCTATATGAATATGAGTCATCTGAGCTGGGTCTACCTTGTATGCAAATGTGTTAAAGGGCATCTCTATGAAGGACAGTTTTAATGAATAAATATAGACACCTATAAGTGCAGACGGTTCTCCCTAAGAAAACGTTTTGCATCACTTTCGCCCTGCATTAAGGTACCATGTTGTGATCAAATGCAATTATAGACACTTTTAGTGGACGTTGTAGAGAGGTTCTGCTCCATTCTTATATTACAGACACACATAAATGTCCACATTATAGTGAAAACAATTTACCCGTGTATCTTGTGGCGTTTATATTAGTAGACACATTACAGACGTCTGCTCAGGGTCTACTCTGTTTGCTTATGCAAAACTATAGGTATGATTATATATAGCCTCTACAATCTTGACGATAGTAGAAACTTGAGTGTAGAAACAGATCTATATTTTCCTTGTTAATGGTGCTGTTATAAAATGGACCTAATCAATATGCATATATCCATTATTTCTCACGTTATTATTCACGGGGGAAAGGGTTAATACACAAAATGCACCAGGAAGTATTTCCAGGCTTAACTCTTACGCAGCAAAATTTTGTCAACTGCACATTTTTCGTCTGCTAAAATTTTCATTTGTTTTTATTTTTCTTCATCGTTGTTTCAAAATCAGCCACAGTAACAAACAGTTTGGATCCAGATAAGACGCCGAGTTTGATAAACAGAAGTAATCACATAGGCGATATTGGCAGCGAGAGAGTTGATAAACAGAGGTAATCACATAGGCGACATTGGCAGCGAGAGAGTTGGTACAGGGGTAATCACATAGGCGACATTGGCAGCGAGAGAGTTGATAAACAGAGGTAATCACATAGGCGATATTGGCAGCGAGAGAGTTGATAAACAGAGGTAATCACATAGGCGACATTGGCAGCGAGAGAGTTGGTACAGGGGTAATCACATAGGCGACATTGGCAGCGAGAGAGTTGATAAACAGAGGTAATCACATAGGCGATATTGGCAGCGAGAGAGTTGATAAACAGAGATAATCACATAGGCGATATTGACAGCGAGAGAGTTGATAAACAGAGATAATCACATAGGCGACATTGGCAGCGAATGTGTTGATAAACAGAGGTAATCACATAGGCGATATTGGCAGCAAGAGAGTTGATGAACAGAGGTAATCACATAGGCGACATTGGCAGCGAGAGAGTTGATAAACAGAGGTAATCACATAGGCGACATTGGCAGCGAAAGAGTTGATAAACAGAGGTAATCACATAGGCGACATTGGAAGCGAGAGAGATGATAAACAGAGGTAATCACATAGGCAACATTGGCAGCGAAAGAGTTGATAAACAGAAGTAATCACATAGGCGACATTGGCAGCGAAAGAGTTGATAAACAGAAGTAATCACATAGGCGATATTGGCAGCGAGAGAGTTGATAAACAGAGGTAATCACATAGGCGACATTGGCAGCGAGAGAGTTGATTAACAGAAGTAATCACATAGGCGACATTGGCAGCGAAAGAGTTGATAAACAGAGGTAATCACATAGGCGACATTGGCAGCGAGAGAGTTGATACAGAGGTAATCACATAGGCGACATTGGCAGCGAGAGAGTTGATAACAGAGGTAATCACATTGGCGACATAGGCAGCGAGAGAGTTGATAAACAGAAGTACATGTAATCACATAGGCAACATTGGCAGCGAAAGAGTTGATAAACAGAAGTAATCACATAGGCGACAATGGCAGCGAAAGAGTCGATAAACAGAGGTAATCACATAGGCGACAATAGCAGCGAAAGAGTCGATAAACAGAGGTAATCACATAGGCGACATTGGCAGCAAGAGAGTTGATAAACAGAGGAAATCACATAGCCGACATTGGCAGCGAAAGAGTTGATAAACAGAGGGGACCCAAATCAGTACTATAGACGCGGCATCATGACTTGAATCTTACTATTTCAAATACACAAACATATGTAATATCATATTTGCAATTTGACGAATAATGAAGATGCTATTTAGAGGCAACATTCTTGGGCCTACATTTACACTTTGACTGATAACTGTTCATGTAACAAATAAACTCATCATGGATATCGATTCGATATTGTTTTAGTAAGACATAGTTGTGGCCATGACTAAAACTTCAGAATCATATCAATACTATCCAATAACCAAACGGAACCGACCCTGATCAAATATAGTCTGTCTGATCCCAGTCTGCGTTGTTTGCAAATGAATCAAACGGTGACAGAATGTGTCGTGACACAGAATGTGTCAGAATGTGTCGTAACACAGAATGTGTCAGAATGTGTCCTTATCAAGTGACTCATTAAGAGCGTTATCTCTTTCGCTGCCAAATATTGTCGGCTGCTGCAATTTTAATTTTTTTATATTTTTCTTCATTTTTGTTTAAAAAGCAGACACAGTAACATGCAGTTTGGATCCTGATGAGACGCTGAGTTACTCATCTTGACCCAAACTGTTTGTTTAGGTAAACATAGATGCGACATTGGAAGCGAAAGAGTAAAGCTTTGTTGAACCGCAATTTTCACGCCACCCATTTTTCACACGTGTGAAAAATGGGTTGACGCATTTTTCACACGTGTGAAAAATGCGGCCCCATTTTTCACACATGTGAAAAATGCGGCCCCATTTGTCACAAAACCGTGCTGTGAAAATTTCGACACTCCTTTAACCCCATTTTCTGAAGACCTACTAATACCAACGCATTTTTCACAGATATGTCAATAGATGGTTTAGCTATTGTTGACATGCTTACGCACGAGAGATCTTAAACAGCCATCAGGACATTGAATAAATATCGGATAGGATAGCTTTGTCTCTGAATTATGTTTATGACAGTAATGCCCCATGAGTCGACTCTCGTTATCTCGAAATCGGTTAAGTAGAACTTCTGCTTATTCCGAAATCCACTCTAAGTCCCTGCCATTTGAGCAGTTTTTTTGAATTGCAAGCGATTCTGATCCAGACCAGATGCTTGGGATTATGTTTTCATTTTCAACAATGGAAATAAAGCATGTGTTTTTGACAAAAAATAAATTTTAAAACGTAATGTAGTACCCGTATTGTGTGTATAAAAATCATTTATCACGGAGTTCTTTAAAGCAAAGAGTTCAAGCTAATGAGTGCCGACTGTACTTTAGTATATGGTGACAGAAATTATGATTTAAGGAATTATCCAATTACCTTATTTAAAACCGACGTAGATGATAAGAATGTTTTGTAAATACATGTATACATATATAAAATTTGACAGGGCACTGGGAATAAATTGAGAGTGAAATGACAGCGCACTGAGAGTATACCGAAACGCAAATAAGGTTAATTAGAGTAATCTGACAGTCTACGGTAGAGTAGCTTTTAGTAATCTGTCTTACTAATGAATTAATGAAGATAATATTTTTTCTAATGCTGTGATGTGGCAAAATAAATAAATGAATAAATAAATAAATATTATTATCATTATTATTATTATTATTATTATTATTATTATTATTATTATTATTAGTAGTAGTAGTAGTAGTAGTAGTAGTAGTAGTAGTAGTAGTAGTAGTAGTAGTAGTAGTAGTATTACTATTAATGATAATATCGCAATAAACAAGGTATTGATTAATTGATTAATTTAAAATAGATTAATAAAACAAAATAATAAAACAATGTAATAAGTATAATATTTTCCATCATTGAATTGTCAGGTTACTGTCAGTTCACTCTCAGTGATGTGTCTAATTACTTTCAGTAAACTCTCATTGTACTGTCAGACTAACGCCAGTTAACTGGTAGTGCGTGAGGGTGACAGCTTTAAACAACGTTGCTTGTGTTCTTGTTTCGGTGCCAGATAAGCACAACCAGATAGGCAGTACGCGTCTATTTAAAGAAGGTCACAAAAGGTCATGATGTACTGTGCGAAAAAAACAACAACAAAAAAAACCCGAGGCCAATTTATGGCCTTTTTTTAAACCTTTTGGCGCCAATTTTGTGTGTCCTGTCTATTGACATTAGATCCTATAAATAATGCGATTGGTTTGATGCTGCAAATGTACGGTGCACCATAGCAGTCATAACACGAATAGAGGTAGCAGAGGTAGCGTGCGTTTTTTCAGGGCCCAAAAAACCCGTGTCTGAGCTGATTTTGGCTGCTGACCAAACACCCATTTATATATCTACGATCATCATACTGGCCCACCTTACAGACTGGCCTGTTGTAACCCTAACTATTCAACAATTTGCTTCATATATGTTCAAGTTACGGAACGCCAAAATCGCCAATACGTTTTATTACGCTACAGGAGTCGAAATGATAAAAGGATTTTCATAACAATCAATGCGGGAATTTTTTCTTCAATGTTTTTCCTAAATTTGCTGAAAATTCTAAATTTCGGTTTAGATTTCTGCGTTGATCTCTTTTAAAACAAAGTTGTGATCTGGAAACATAGCGCAGAGTCGGAGAAAGATTTTTTTTTTCGCTCTCAAATTATTGCCGAATGATGGTGTGTCAAGTCCGATACAAAATATGTGAGCATATGTGTTGTCAAGATATACGATAGTTCACGCGTGATATACTATTCACGTATGATACATATACGCACACTAAACGATACGATATGAACGGTTTCTTACGTTACTATTACCTTAAGTAAAGAACAACTCTTTCTTTCCTTAGATGATACACATAGTACAAAAAGTATTAACCAAATATCCCATAAAATGGAAATAGTACCCATTATATTAACCGTGAGATGTACAACATATCCGTAAGAAAGATATACACATGATATACGATGAACGCACGATAGATATACGCACGATGTAAGCTACACACTGTAAAAAGGTCTTGAAACAAGGACGATACGTTCCAAGTTTGAAAGCCCCATTTTCGATGGTTCAGAACTGATGGCCAGTGGTAAGGTTTTTCATTAATTATGCTTAAGATCAATTCAGAGGTCAGCAGGTCAAATATTTTGTCTTCCTACAAATGGTGTGTATCAAAAATCACATACGCAAATTATAATGGTCCTTCTCCTCATCAGTCAAAATAAGTTTTTAAAATAGTAAGTCAAAGGTCAAGGAGAAGGTCATAAGGTCAAAAGTTTTTTTTGTATTGTGAAAGGTCTTTTCTTAAGAAATGTACACATCCAATATGCAAACGGTTCTAGATTTATGACCAGGGTGACAAACTAGCAGCCGATCAGGACAAACTATCCCAGGTATTCGATATCCCGGGTGTTGCAGCACATGTTGTCGACGGTGTACATATCGTCGCCGGCAACAATGTATGTCAAAACAAGCGGCACATATTGTCGCGGGCAACAGTATGTGCCGAAGTTGTCGGCACCGGCGACAATACGTGCACAAGGACTACGCCACTGTCATATTGTCGTTTATCGGGAAATCAAAATTATAGTATTCGGTGGATTACGACACAACAGTGTAATTGCACCAATGATAATCAAAAGCTCTGTATTGTGTCAACTGTTTGGACAGGATCACATCCGTCCGGCTGTTTTGTCGTTTCATCCATATGTATGTTCTCTGTCGTCAATTTGTTCCTCGTTAAAGGCGTTTGACATTTTGTCGGCAGAAATACCCTTAAACAGCACCATAACCTTCGTCACATATTGTCGCCGGCGACAATTTGTGCAGTTCAGCATTAAAATTAATGCCGTCGACAATATGTTCCATTTGTTTCAGCAGAGATGGTCACCGGCGACACTATGTACAGTGGCAACAAGATGTGCCGCAACACGGGGACATCAAATGCAGACACAATCATAATGCATATCAAATATGTGGACGCTAAAGGATTAACAAGAAACCCCAACTACTTTTTGTCCACGTGACCCATAATTATATTTTAATCAAATAAGTATGTTGAGTAAGCACCCAAATCAACTTCTGAGTTGTAATACAAATCTGGCATTTCGATTCCTGCGACCTTGGTCTATAACCGAAATGACCAAAGAAATTTGTCAACTTCAATATATTCTCTCGTGTGAAAAATGGGTCGCGTGTTTTGAAGTGTATAATTTAGCACATCGTCTCGACGCATTTTTCATATACGTGAAAAATGCGTCGGGCCTTGAAGGGGGGTATAGGAGCAATACGCAATTTTCACAAATTATGTGAAAATTGGGGCCGCAAATTTCACACGTGTGAAAAATGGGTGGCGTGAAATTTGCGGTTCAACAAAGCTTAGCCCTGATCAAACATATAGCAACTCTTTTCCCGGTTATATTTTTTTTCTTCAAAATTTCAATACTTACTGAATATTCATGAACATAATAGTTATAAAGAAATGTGGAAAGTGGAACACTGTAGCCATTTTATAAACTAAAGAAATTTCATTAGCAAACCAAGCAGTCCCTGATCTGATCTGGGTCTTCCCTGTTTGCAAATGCGTGAAAATGTGTTTATATGAAGGAAAGGGTTAACATGTAATTTGTATCGACTGGGTGCATATATTAATGTGGAAATTTTGGAGCAATCTACATAATAACCGTGAAGATATATATGTAGTATAATGGGGACTATCAACAAAACACTATACCTTGTGAGAAAATACATTTATTCAGCAAAGGAAATAACCATGAAAGATAAATACTCGAATCAACTTCAATTGAAATTCACTTGTAAATTGGAAGACAGATACCATTACTTACCAGCATATTTACACTGGGTTCTTTTAACACTCTACCTGATGTCTACGCATGTAAGAAATAATACCACCATGAAATGAATATTTATTAGCTGGACTTTATAATGGCATGTGAGCAGAGGATTGCTTGGTATTAGCAGAATATGTAGAATCAGATCTGGATCATTTCATAAGCACACAAAGTAGACACAGATCAGACGACCCCTACAGGAACCGCCTGGTCTGCGTGTCTACTCTGGGAGCAAAGGCATGAAAAGCATGTGTATCAGATAAAGGGTTTAATGGTAACACCGTGTTAACACCACGCTTAAACATAAATAGCAAAATATCTACAATTCAAACAAACACATGATTCAGTTTCAAAAACAAGCTTTGGTCTTACACAAACCATTCTTATTATACTTGGATTGTCTACACACGAGGTAAACTTTACACTTACAAAAATACAAATTCCTGGATTGCATACATTTGTTTAACCCTGTCCCTATTCTAAATTTATTCCAAATTTCAATACCTGCTGTATATTTATTGAAAAAATAGTTATAATGAAACATAGAAGGTGGAACATTGTGGCCATTTTGGAAACTAAAGAAAAAGATCTATCAAATTCCATTAGCAAACAGAACAGACCTTGTTTAGACGACCCCTATAGTAGCCGTCTGATATAGGTCTACTCTGTTTGCAGATGCGCGAAAAGGCGTTTGTAAGAAGGAAAGGATTAAAAGGTCACCACTGAAAAACTTAACAAAACAGTCACGACCATAAACTACAACATTAGGTTCTAGGCCATTTTCTTTGGCGACTTACCTCCCATGAATAATTATTACTATTGAATGATTCTACCAACTTTCCAGGGACAATGCAATATGATATGCCATGCAGGACTACAGTACCAACACGCACTAGTGCTTTACTAACATTTACTGTCAGTTACAGATGAACTGTTATAATAGGTAACATGCACTCTTTGCTCGCCGGCGGAACAGTCTGTCTGGTTTTGGTTTACTGTTTGTATCAGTGTCACTCACAAATGGGAAGATGCTGACGAATGGCAGAAGACGCAGTCCCTAATTAAATGTAGACGACCTGGGCCTACAATTTTGATGTATTTTCCCCATAACACACGTCGTCATTTTTAAAACAATTTCAAACGCTTTACACTTTCACATATAAGAGGAGAGTTATGTAACTAAATTTCTTATTTTTCATTCAAACCTCATCAAGTTGGTACTCATTAGACATTACCAACCAAACTCTGTCTAGCTAAAAACTCATTAGAATTAACTCTCTCAACCAAACTCTATCTATAGTTGGTTTACATTAGAATTGACTCCCCTCAACCAAACTGTATCTTGTTGGTACAGTGTACTCATTAGAATTGACTCCCCTCAACCAAACTCTATCTATAGTTGGTTTACATTAAAATTGACCCCCCAACCAAACTCTATCTTGTAGGTACTCAATAGAATTGACTCCCCTCAACCAAACTCTATCTATAGTTGGTTTACATTAGAACTGATCCCTTCAACCAAACTCTATCTTGTAGGTACTCAATAGAATTGACGCTCCCTTAAGCGAACTTAAAGTCGCATTGAAGAGGCGATTCTGATGAGTGCCAACAATATAGTGCTTGTATGAGACATATAAGAAATTCGTATCGAGATTTTCTAAATACTACTTTTATCAAATTTCAAATATATTACTTGGTCCGTCACCGAATAGGTCTCGGATGTTATAATAGGTCTCGGATGTTATAATAGGTCTCGGATGTTATAATAGGGCTCGGATGTTATAATAGGTCTCGGATGTTATAATAGGGCTCGGATGTTATAATAGGGCTCGGATGTTATAATAGGTCTCGGATGTTATGATAGGTCTCATAACAGGGCTCGGATGTTATAATAGGTCTCGGATGTTATAATAGGTCTCGGATGTTATAATAGGTCTCGGATGTTATAATAGGTCTCGGATGTTATAATAGGGCTCGGATGTTATAATAGGGCTCGGATGTTATAATAGGTCTCGGATGTTATGATAGGTCTCATAACAGGTCTCGGATGTTATAACAGGTCTCGGATGTTATACCAGCTACTAGATGTTGGACAGAGTGTGTATATTTACGTAGGAACATGGGAACTTCTAGAGAGCTACTCTTCCTGCAATGCATCTAGCGATGCGATATCACTTCGTCGCCAACTAAACTTAAATAATGGTATTCCAAATAACGTTTCGGAAAAACAATCTTGATTGATCTAATATATTTGTATAACATGGTAGATTCTATACAACATACCAATGACTTAGCACAATAATTAGACAAATCTATGAAGTATTTGGACTTGGAACACATTGCGTTCTAAGGGACTTTGATGGGTCAACCTGAATTGGAATCTTTACTACTATTTATTATCTCTGAAATAGACCATATTTTTGGTCTTGTAGGCATAGCTACCTCAAGTCTAGATATCTTATGATCACGTGGCACTGATTGACCAGATAAGAGTTTATCGTCAGGTTTATTTTCACTGCTTACTGTTGGGATTCCAGGAACATAGTTAGATATATGTCTCTTGGCGTCACTCTTAACCGGCATCTGTTGGATATGTTTGAACGCGTCTAGCCTATCTTCAGGTTTAACTAGTCTATCAGTATAGGAAGCAGGTAGAGTGCTCTCCAGACACGCGTCTTCAGTGTCCGATATGTCCGACAAATCTGTTGGATGCTTACTAGTGTCCGTTTCGTCTTCCCCACTTGACAGGTCACAGTTGGTGTGGCGATCATCGTCTTTGTAAAAAAAAAAATATATATTATTTAATATTTCGGCTGCTGAGAGTATCGTCTGCTTCAAATTTCAAAGTGAAGCATTTTGGCAATTTCTTTTCCAAAGCATAATCAGAGTGTCAAACAGTTTGGATCCTGATGAGACGCCGAGTTATTCGAAGTTTCATTTGGATCCCAACTGTTTCCAGAGGAGGTTATCGCTGATTCGTGTATGTCGGCAAAATACACCCCCCGCTCCTCCCTGTAGAAAATGTTTAAGTTTTTAGACATAGTACAAGTATATGAATGATATATTAAACTAACTAAATCTTTCGCTGCCATTGGCACCTCTCTAATTACTTATATAAACTGTTTGAATCCAGATGAGATGCCGGTTCACCCAGTGTCTCATCGGGATCCAAACCGTTTGTTACTGTAATAATGTTTTTTGAAAGAAAAGGGGGATGCAATTAAGCAAACGAATATTGTAGCAGAAGACAGGGTTTTCAGGCTTCTCGAAAAAATATATAATGTTCTATGAAACCAAATTTTATGTAACAAATTTCATAAGAACTTTGAAAGAAAATAAAAATTTACACATACCCCGTATATATTTATCGAGTCTTTGAAACAAAATTTGTTTAACAAATATATAAAATGTATAGTCTAACACGTTTCGTCAGATGGCCCTTTTATTCTAACCAGTTTCATCAGATGGCCCTATTCGTCTAACCAGTTTCGTCAGATGACCCTATTCGTCTAACCAGTTTCGTCAGATGACCCTATTCGTATAACCAGTTTCGTCGGATGGTCCTATTCGTCTAACCAGTTTCGTCAACTGACCCTATTAGTCTACATAGTTTAGTCAGATGGCCCTATTAGTCTAACCAGTTTCGTCAACTGACCCTATTAGTCTACCCAGTTTAGTCAGCTGGCCCTATTTGTCTAACCAGTTTAGTCAGCTGGCCCTATTAGTCTAACCAGTTTCGTCAGCTGACTCTAGTCAATTCACACAGAATATCTGTGTACTGTTCATCATTGTATTTCAAAATGAATCATACATACAAACAACTAGAAATATATTACAAAAATGCCTCACAAAGTCATGTTCGTACATGTAGAGCATCAAGTTCACCCTAATTATTACAATTAAAATGATAAACAGAGAGAAACATTTTAGACAAGACTCGCCGGCAAGTAACAGTCATTTATCAGGATCTATACTGTTCGACAATTTTATAATAAAAAATATTGCATATGAGAATGCGTGTTAAACAGTGTATATCCTAAACTATGACGTCATAACCTGAAACTTTGCATATAGTCTGACTTTTGTACATTATGCTTAAAACGCTTTCCTCAGAATTATCGTTTCTTTGTCAGTGACTGTTATTGTTATTGTAGGCAAATTGAACGAAAACGGTTCAAACTTTAAATTGGTCACGTCTGTTGGAGTCATGTGTGTAATATTTAACGGTATAAATGTAAAAGCCTTCGTACACATTTAATAGAAAGGTCAAAAGCATCTCCTTGTGAAAACATTATTATTATCATCATTGGCATCACCATAATCAACAGCAATAAAAACATAATGATGTCGACATCATCATCATCAACAACAACAGTTGTCCCTTGTGGTATTTCCCCTCAATAGTTAATTGTTTGCCCTTTCTCTAGATATATGTCCAACTGATTACACGTAAGCCGAGACACGTCTTATATAGAACTAAATATTACAAACTTGATCATCACGCTAAAAAGCACTGATTCTTTGTTTATATAATACAGTAAGTCTTGCTGATACGACCACTCAAAAAAGTATAAATCTGAATTTTAAAACAGTTGGTAGCTTAATGCAGGATACACGGTATGCAGAAAGCTCGTACATGAGTTGATTTCCTTACACTTGCCCTGCAGATAGCACGCGCCTGCTTTTACAAACACCTAGGTTAATACAGTATGTGGCTACATTAGCTAATACAATTAGTAATATATATTACTGAACCTTTGAAGAGTTGTGCAATTACAAACAATCAGCTAGCTAATTAAATTAGTTATTAATTATTTAAATAATATTCATAACTTGAATGGTCAAACAGTATACCATGTTTCATTTAGAATTAAAGGCATCTGCCTATTAACAACACGTTTTTGAAAATATCCCATAAAGGTATCGGCCTACAAATAACGTATGTTTTGGAAATATCTTATAAAGGTATCTGTCTACATCACCAATGAACAATGCTTGAAAAATACTGGTTAACATCACCGATGAACAATGATTGAATACTACCGGCTAACACCACTAATGAAACTATTATTGCACAATGATTGAATACTACCGACTAACATCACTAATGAAACTATTAGTGCACAATAATTGAATACTACCGACTAACATTACTAATGAAACTATTATTGCACAATGATTGAATACTACCGGCTAACGTCACTAATGAAACTATTATTGCACAATGATTGAATACTACCGGCTAACATCACTGATGAAACTATTATTGCACAATGATTGAATACTACCGGCTAACATCACTGATGAAACTATTATTGCACAATGATTGAATACTACCGGCTAACATCACTAATGAAACTATTATTGCACAATGATTTAATACTACCGGCTAACATCACTAATGAAATTATTATTGCACAATGATTGAATACTACCGGCTAACATCACTAATGAAACTATTATTGCACAATGATTGAATACTACCGGCTAACATCACTAATGAAACTATTATTGCCATATCGCGAACATATATGGAACCAATATGATAACCAGTCGGAATACCGCCGAATATTTGCAATCGATACTGGAACTAAAACGCACACAAATTTTGTCTAAACGCGGACAAATAACAAACGCACACAAATTTTGTCTAAACGCGGACAAATAACATACGCACACGAATTTTGTCTAAACGCGGACAAATAACATACTTTAAAATCAAACTTTCGCGACATCAAGTGACTATTCGTTCTTTTCACACCTTCTGCTTTTCGATAAACACATTAAACTCCATATTTTACGGAATTCTAACACACGTCATTTATAGATACACTGCCTTTTAAGCAAGTTGCGTTGTTTCTAATTAACAACACGACGAGGAGTATGCTGGATGCAGACAATCTAAGTTTAGCATGTTCGTTCTCTACCTATGTATTAGCTACGGTGGAATCTAAATGCTTTGCTTACCTGGTAAATCTATCTCACAAAGCCCGTCATCTTTGTCATCTATCTTATTCTCCTTCTTCAGCCGCCTTCTGGCATTTGCAAACCAAGTAGATACCTGGGTCAAGGTCATCCGGGTAATTATAGCTAGCATGATTTTCTCGCCTTTGGTGGGATACGGGTTCTTCCGGTGCTCATAAAGCCACGCCTTCAATGCACTGGTTGTCTCTCTGGTAGCATTCTTTCGTCTAGCACTGTTGAAATCGAAACCCGGGTAACTGTTTCAGAAAAAAGGCAAACAAAACATTACTGATATTATAATATCATAATAATGCCGGTTCTACGGTTGTATGTGTTTGTTAAACCCCATATAGCCTAGTTAACAATTGTCCGCTTACTAGTATCCATGACCCGACGAGCACATGCAACTGGATATGCACTTTAAATTTATATGTTTCATTTATGTAGTATGTGTTATTGTACCTTTTTAGTTTATACTTGACTTGTATATGCATGTATAAACCATAGCTTCACACGCAGCATTTGCTATTTTTTTATATGATTAATTATGACACTCTCTGTCAGTTTGAAGCATTCAATGACCATGGTATGTGTACAGTACTTTCTGTTGTCAATTAAACCTTTCCCTGTTGAATATTCATGTAAGAAATAAATATTTATTGTCAATTTTTGTAATGACATATGATGTACATGTGATGCGTATGGCACTGGTAGAAACTGAAGAGTCAGATCTACGATAATTTCTTTAGCAAACAGAATAGGCCCTTACCAGACGGCTCCTGCACGAAATATTGTAGCTGCACTATCGATAATTTCGAGGTAAATGTAAAGGCTATATGTAAACATATGTTAAAACAATGGAACGTGTTGTGACCCCAAATAGTTGGTTGTTCCAACAGGGCCTATACTGTTGGGCGTATCAGGGAAATAAACAGAAGAAAAAATACCTTTTAGAAATTAAAAAAACACATCGGTTTTGCTAGCGTATTAAGAGTTAACCCATTACCACATAAATGTTAATGTACGAAATAACGATATCATGAACAGCAATTATACATGTTGATCTATATTATACCGTGTGCAAATAGAGCAGACCCTGGTCAGACATAGAGCAGACCCTGGTCAGACAGCTCCTACTTGTGCCGTCTAATCTGGGTCTGTAAATGCGTCAAAAGATGCCTGTTTCAGGTAAACAGATGATCAGCCATAATATACTTACAAACCGTTATACGGATGTGCAGCCATTAGATGTTCAAGATAGTATGGCGCCGCTCCGCTAGATGACGCTGACGGTCCTCCATCAGTTGACCTATCTGTTTTAAGACCCTGAAGGGATATGACATATTGGATTAAGTAAGAATGAAGTAAAACATTTCCCTTGTGTACATTTGATATTTCATATGTCCACTGACGTTTTACTATATATAATGATTCTCTTTCACCGCCGAGGTCGTCGGAAAGCGATTCACGGGGCCAGCTGCAAGGGGCGGATCTGGGATTACCTTTGAAAACCGCGTGGATCCAAAATGAGACACCGAGTAAATCTGCGTCTCGTCATGATCCAGATAGATTGAGGCATGGCTTACGTTTAAAAGAAGAAATTGATCTAAAGTCCGCTATGAAACCTTAAGAAGACGTTTGTTTGCTGAAAATTATTTGGCACCAAAGATTTAATTGGGTAAATGATTAATTAGTTCAGAATCTCAACGTTACGTACGTTTCACATAATAGAGAATATTTCCCAATGCGATGATTGAATATCACAGACTGTATTCGTAATAAACATGTTTTCACATACCGTACACCGATACATGTAGTTACATAGGGAGTGGAGTAACAAGAACGCGCCTTTAACCCTTTGAATACGGGCCAGGTATGCACTAGCATTTGTAAATAATGTAGACTTAGATCAGAGAGTTCACGGAGGAGTCTTCTGATCAGGGTCTGTATTATTTGTCAATCAAAATCATGTATCAAGTTTAAGGCTTTCATACTGAGTTAAGTGTATAGTTAAACACTGATGGGTCAGTTAAACACTGATGGGTCAGTTAAACACTGATGGATGGGTCAGTTAAACACTGATGGGTCAGTTAAACACTGATGGGTCAGTTAAACACTGGTGGGTCAGTTAAACACTGATGGATGGGTCAGTTAAACACTGATGGGTCAGTTAAAGACTGGTGGGTCAGTTAAACACTGATGGATGGGTCAGTTAAACACTGGTGGGTCAGTTAAACACTGATGGATGGGTCAGTTAAACACTGATGGGTCAGTTAAACACTGGTGGGTCAGTTAAACACTGGTGGGTCAGTTAAACACTGATGGATGGGTCAGTTAAACACTGATGGGTCAGTTAAACACTGATGGATGGGTCAGTTAAACACTGATGGGTCAGTTAAACACTGGTGGGTCAGTTAAACACTGGTGGGTCAGTTAAACACTGATGGATGTGTCAGTTAAACACTGGTGGGTCAGTTAAACACTGATGGGTCAGTTAAACACTGGTGGGTCAGTTAAACACTGGTGGGTCAGTTAAACACTGATGGGTCAGTTAAACACTGATGGGTCAGTTAAACACTGATGGGTCAGTTAAACACTGGTGGGTCAGTGAAACACCGATGGGTCAGTTAAACACTGGTGGGTCAGTTAAACACTGGTGGGTCAGTTAAACACTGATGGGTCAGTTAAACACTGATGGATGGGTCAGTTAAACACTGGTGGGTCAGTTAAACACTGGTGGGTCAGTTAAACACTGATGGGTCAGTTAAACACTGATGGATGGGTCAGTTAAACACTGATGGGTCAGTTAAACACTGATGGGTCAGTTAAACACTGATGGGTCAGTTAAACACTGATGGATGGGTCAGTTAAACACTGGTGGGTCAGTTAAACACTGGTGGGTCAGTTAAACACCGATGGGTCAGTTAAACACTGATGGGTCAGTTAAACACTGATGGATGGGTCAGTTAAACATTGGTGGGTCAGTTAAACCCTGATGGATGGGTCAGTTAAACACTGATGGGTCAGTTAAACACTGATGGATGGGTCAGTTAAACACTGATGGGTCAGTTAAACACTGATGGATGGGTCAGTTAAACACTGATGGGTCAGTTAAACACTGATGGATGGGTCAGTTAAACACTGATGGGTCAGTTAAACACTGATGGGTCAGTTAAACACTGGTGGGTCAGTTAAACACTGATGGATGGGTCAGTTAAACACTGATGGGTCAGTTAAACACTGATGGGTCAGTTAAACACTGGTGGGTCAGTTAAACACTGATGGATGGGTCAGTTAAACACTGATGGGTCAGTTAAACACTGATGGATGGGTCAGTTAAACACTGATGGGTCAGTTAAACACTGGTGGGTCAGTTAAACACTGATGGGTCAGTTAAACACTGATGGGTCAGTTAAACACTGATGGGTCAGTTAAACACTGGTGGGTCAGTTAAACACTGATGGGTCAGTTAAACACTGATGGATGGGTCAGTTAAACACTGGTGGGTCAGTTAAACCCTGATGGATGGGTCAGTTAAACACTGATGGGTCAGTTAAACACTGATGGATGGGTCAGTTAACACTGATGGATGGGTCAGTTAAACACTGATGGATGGGTCAGTTAACACTGATGGATGGGTCAGTTAAACACTGATGGGTCAGTTAAACACTGATGGGTCAGTTAAACACTGATGGGTCAGTTAAACACTGATGGGTCAGTTAAACACTGGTGGGTCAGTTAAACACTGATGGATGGGTCAGTTAAACACTGATGGGTCAGTTAAACACTGATGGGTCAGTTAAACACTGGTGGGTCAGTTAAACACTGGTGGGTCAGTTAAACACTGAAGGGTCAGTTAAACACTGATGGGTCAGTTAAACACTGATGGATGGGTCAGTTAAACACTGATGGGTCAGTTAAACACTGGTGGGTCAGTTAAACACTGGTGGGTCAGTTAAACACTGATGGATGGGTCAGTTAAACACTGATGGGTCAGTTAAACACTGATGGATGGGTCAGTTAAACACTGATGGGTCAGTTAAACACTGATGGGTCAGTTAAACACTGATGGGTCAGTTAAACACTGGTGGGTCAGTGAAACACTGATGGGTCAGTTAAACACTGGTGGGTCAGTGAAACACCGATGGGTCATTCTACCCTTAAAATTCACCGTTGAAACGGGTTAGTTGTTGATCTCTGGTAATGCCACAAGAATAACCTATATGCAGACATAACTAGTTATACGGTATAATAAACCCGATTTGTTGGACAGCATTGAATAGATGCAGTTAAAACGGCAATACTTTAAATATTGAATATGAACAAAAATAGATTACATTGTCGTTTCGATAATGATTATATTATTTCCGCATGCAGAGCTGTATTACAAACATACTAAATAAGAGAGATGATGTACAAAAGCCAAAACAATTCAAATTTCAAAGAAATACTAGATGTCGTTTTGTTTGTAGCCAAACGGAGTTTGAGGTAAAGTCATTTACTTGCATATTTGACCAATGTACTCGACTTGAAATCAATAGACTATAAAACTGACATATTAGGTGTAAACTAAACCTAATTTGAAGTCAGTAGACTATAACACTGACATATTGGGTGTAAACTAAACTGACTTGAAATCAGTAGACTATAACACTGACAAATTAGGTGTAAACTTAACCTGACTTGAGATCAGTAAACTAACTTGAAATCAGTAAACTATAACACATACATATCAGGTGTAAACTAAACCTGGCTTGTGATATGTAAACTATAACACTGACACACAGTTTGGATCCAGATGAGACGTCTCATTAGAATCGCAATTGTTTGACCGTGCATTAAGCTGTCCCCTGTCTTTCAGACTGGTATTGATACTACACGACCGTGCATTAAGCTGTCCCCTGTCTTTCAGACTGGTATTGATACTACACGACCGTGCATTAAGCTGTCCCCTGTCTTTCAGACCGGTATTGATACTACACGACCGTGCATTAAGCTGTCCCCTGTCTTTCAGACTGGTATTGATACTACATGACCGTGCATTAAGCTGTCACCTGTCATTCAGACTGGTATTGATACTACACGACCGTGCATTAAGCTGTCACCTGTCTGAATTAAGCTGTCACCTGTCTTTCAGACTGGTATTGATACTACATGACCGTGCATTAAGCTGTCACCTGTCTTTCAGACTGGTTTTGAAACTACATGCAATTCGAGAGGTTTTAATGTATATCGGATAAAAAAATCAATTACTACAAAATATCAAAGCTGTGCAGGATGTAAAATCCGAGTGGAATTTACTGTGATAAACAACTTATCTTCTTTCAAGTCAGCAATCAATAGTCACTTAATGAGCAATATTACTTCTTAGTATTTGTATATTTACACAGCATTTTAATGAGCTCGACTGCTTATGATTTTTATAAATTTCGGCAAACAACTTGTTCTATCATGCTCTATTATCAATTACTTTATTGATGCATAACTTGTATTTTTCACGTTTTAAATTAAGAGACTGTGATACAACAACGGTGTACCCATTTTTGTATGTGACTGTGATAGTATTTATAAATGTAATTGCTTTTCAATATCCTATTTAATAATATGACTTACAATTTAATTCATGTGATATAACATCCACATGTGACAGTATTCATATTATATCTTAAAGCCTCTCCATGTTATGCCACCTGTGATAAGGACTACAATGTAAATAAGAGCATGCTCTTTATTGTGTTATCCTTGGTTTTGAAAGCATGCCATGGTTTTTCACTATGCATCATTTTACTAATTACTATTTATAATATCCTTTGTATTCAAAAGTTAATGCATATTCATATATTTCAGGGGAAGTAATTCTAACTAACTGCATGACTAACATTTCCCGCTTTTGCACGTGCACCTTCACTCGTACGATAGCTTTCAGAGAAGACAGTCGTCATTTTCTGGTATTATCTTAGAATATATATTTATTATATATTCAGGTTAATATATTTCCATATTTCATTCTCATTATCATCATCATTATCATTATCCTCTGATGATCATATCATTACTATTTGTATGTTAATTTTTGTATAGCAGAGACCATTTTTGTAACTCTAGTTATCTAGTTTACAGTTGTGTGTAAACCCTTATCAGGTCTCATGTTTTTGTGAGTTTAGTTTACTCATAATGTCTTATTATCTTACTTTCAGATGTGCATATTCATTACAAGGAAATAAACGCCAAAAACCCTTATGATTATGTAGTCGTCTACTGAACCCACCACAATTGTCACCAAAGCCGGGGGAAAACCGACGACATTATGATGTGATACATGTTTTGTGAACCATATTATGTTTTCTGTTTGCCGAAATAAATCTATCTCTATATATATAATATGCAACAATAACGCACACGTAGCAGTTCTAAGCATATCCAGTAAAACGGGCCTTCAGCGATCATTGAAACAAATAAAACGAGCCTAGAGCGGTCAACCAAACCTTGCCCTGGGTTGTGTGAGACCCTACAGCGGTCAACGAAACCTTGCCCTGGGTTGTGTGAGATCCTACAGCGGTCAACGAAACCTTGCCCTGGGTTGTGTGAGACAGGTGGTAGCTTAATACAGATGGAAGTTTTAAAGAACGCCCCTCTGGCAACTTTCCTCAGTACTTTCGACATGCATGATGTAACCATCCATTCTTATATACTTCCATATTTATTTATTATTTTTAGACAGGTCCTACTGTACTATACTAATTTGTGAGACAGATACAATAACCAAATGTCCCTATCCATTTACTCAATTAAACCTTTACATGATGAATATTCATGTCTGAAATAACGACTTTATGAATAAAAAGCTGAATTTTAATAATGGAAAATGGATAACGGCTTTTTCGGCCAAGGGGGGGGACTATAAAAGTCATATCAATAATATGCCGTAAGTAAACGCAGCAGACCTTAATCCAAATGCTACTTCTTGCGCTGTCTGATCTGGGTCTACTCTGTTTACACAAGTGTCAAAGGGCGAGATTATCAAGTAAAGAGTTTAAGATGATAACATTGAGGCACTCGAAGCAACAGATGAATATATACTCACCATGGAATAAAATGCCGATGTTGGATCATTTCCAACGACCACATTTGGTTGGAACATTTGACCAGTTCCAGAACTGTACACAGCGTTAGACAGACCAGGAACACGTGACAAGTACGCAGAGGCGCTTGGTTTGAGCTGGCATGAGCAGATCGTCCGACCCGATATGGGATCTATCATAGCAGGGCGGCCTGTTTCACAGCACCTGGTTGATTTGATTCCACTTCCTGGTGGATACACAGCCTTTGACGTAGAAGTCGTCTGAAACAATAAGTTAAGAAATACATTCAGTCGATGATGTGTCTTTAATGATACATTATCAAATGTGCACTAACTGTGTATTTGATGACACATTATCAAAGTGTTCTGTGTCTTTGATGACACTTTATCAAACGTGCCCTATGTCTTTGATGACGCATTATCAAATGTGCTCTGTGTTCTCGATGACACATTATCAAATGTTCTCTTTGTCTTTGATGACATATTATCATAATTGCTCTATGTCTTTGATGGCACATTATCAAATGTACTCTAACTTAACTTTATCCTGCTATTAAAATAGCGTATGTTTAACCCTTCCAGTGCCAGCATTGTCGTCTGCTGGACACATTTTCGTTTGCTTCCAATTTTAAAAGGGGCGCCTGTGCAGTTATAAAAAGACAAACAGACTATTAAACAGTTTGGATCCTGATAAGGCACTGAGTTACCCGGTGTCTCATCTGCATCCAAATAGTTTGCATAGACTGGTCTTCATGGCACTGAACGGTTTTGACTACTGCCGATTCAATCCAGTTGTTTGAGAAGCCATACAGTTTGGATCATAATGAGACGCTGAATTACTCTGTGTATCGTCTGAGTGCTAGCTGTTTGCAATTCCATGTCATCTCGCTCTATGCACGATAAACGTTCAATCGAGCATATGTTATAGTTGTATAAACTACCTCCAGAATGAAATATACGCTTCAACTGGGGAACTATGAAAACAGCAACACGATCCAATGCGATATGAATACAACTTTGAGCTAATATTATACCATTTTTAATTAAGCCTTTCAGAGTGGAATAGTCCACCAGTGTCAACTACAAAGTGAACAGTACACCAGTGTGTACTACAACCAGTGTGTACTACAAAGTGAACAGTACACCAGTGAATACTTATAGAGTCCACTCAGTATGAACAGTTTAAACTTGTTAGAAGATTTAGAATGTCAAGGGCGCATAGACTGATCAGAGGACACCTCTATGAGCCCTCTGTTCTGAGTCTACTCTATCTGCAAATGCATGTGCATGCATGTCCCGCATTCAGAGAGTTAAAGTCGGTCTTTTTTAATTATTTTGATGACAACTGAACACTGAAGAAATACTTCAATAACGAAACACATGTATGTTATTTATGAAATACCAAATATATATCTCAAATGTTCCAATGCCACATTTAACCCAGATAGGATGGCTCCAGTAGGAGCCGTCTGATCATGGTCTCTTCTACTTACTGGATAATATAGATGTAATTGTACAGTGTCTGACATCGCCAAAATATTCATGTGTACATATGTCATTGTAAACAGTCATCTAATAGGCATGTGTATATGTGTCATTGTAAAACAGTCACCTAATATCCATGTGTATATATGTCATTGTAGACAGTCACCCAATTGGTATTTATAATGTCTTTATTTCGAACACAAATAAACATCAGGTAAAGGATTAGAATACTTGTATCGTCATGCATGTGCTTTTCCTAACACAGCGTATCGTCATGCATGTGCTTTTCCTAACACAGCGTATCGTCATGCATGTGCTTTTCCTAACACAGCATACAGTCTGATTCTAACATAAACATTATCTAAGAATCTACGGTCTAATACTAGCATTGTTTTATTATCATATGTTTTGACCCAACAACGTACAGTTTATAAAATGATTTTAATTCAATCATTGTCCACGATTGTCTACTAATACTACTGTTTTTATCTACAGTAGATATGTGTCTTTAAACAACATGTGGTAGCTTAATGCAGGACGAAGGTATAATGCACGTCCTGCACGAAGCTACCATGCTCGACATATAAAATATCAAATGATTGGATTGAAATTATTTGATCGGGTCCATGAATGAATGAAGGATAACTCAAAAGTCAAAATGGTTCATTTGTGAACTCTTTACCGTTGAACATGTATCCGATCTATGGTAATACTACTCGAGGGTTATTAATTCATATTTGGTACTTATACTCGAGGGTTATTAATTCATGTTTGGTAATACTACCCGAGGGTTATTAATTAATACTACCCGAGGGTTATTAATTCATGTTTGGTAATACTAATCGAGGGTTATTAATTCATGTTTGGTAATACTACTCGAGGGTTATTAATTCATATTTGGTAATACTATTCGAGGGTTAATAATTCATATTTGGTTATGCTACTCGAGGGTTAATAATTCATGTTTGGTAATACTACTCGAGGGTTATTAATTCATGTTTGAAGGTAGCGTTTAACACTTTATGAATATTCATGTAGAAATAATGACTACATGAACATGAATTAGCTGAAATTATATATAAAAAAAAGCATTCAGCATAAAGGAAGTTTTCCTATGGCAGGAACTGTCAACTCAGATCTGTATAATTTCACCAGTAAACACAGCAGACTCTGACCGGGCTGTTCCTTCTGAGTTTTGTTTGCAACATCTTTAAAAAGGGCGTATCTATGATGTATGTATTTATGGTGTGAAGGGTTAACCCTTTACTCCATGAATATTCATGTAAGAAACGCTCATGAATATTAATTAGATTAATTTCTATAATAGCACATGGGCAGGGGAACTTTTGTGGTCATGGAAGAAAGTGTAGAATTATACCTGTATCATTTCATAAGCAAACAGAGCCGTCTGATCAGGGTCTACTCTGTTTGCAAAGGCGTATAGAGGCGTAGTTATGAAGTAAAAAGGGTTACGAAGGTTAGGCCGGTGACATGTTCTTGACATGGTTTATCATTTACACACAAACATATTATGCTTACATGTATTATGTTGACTGGCGATTAGAGGGACTACATTTTCAAATCATTCATTTGGATAGAGAGCAATCTCTTTAAGGTATATTTTACTGTGATGTATTTTCGCATTCAAGAACCTACGGATAGGCCTAATCAAATTCGAACTGAATATTTGATTTTGAAATATGATTCTGTAAACTAGCCTGTCGGCTTATGCACTATATCCATATGATTTTTTGATTCATGCTTTCATATATAGAACTGGTAAGTGAGTCAATAGTCTAGACATACACTGAAAAAAATATACGTCTGTTAAATAATACTACC